>JANZLH020000115.1:1465348-1478476 GCA_026770325.2 Erythroxylum fimbriatum
TGCACAATTTCAAACATGAATGCATCACGTCATAATACATCATAACATAAACAAAGCAAAATCACATAACACGTCAAGTGGTTTAGTGTTGGACCCCACACCCCACCCGTAGGTGTTTGCAGGTTATACTGCGGTGTGTGTTTGCGGGTTATACCGCGGCATCCAACACAAAACACATAATCACATTAAATGGTTTGGTTTAGTTTGAAAAGTTGGCTAGATCCATTTTTAGGGGAGGTGCTGTCCAAATTTTTCTAAATTTGGACAGCAACTTCGCTTAGGGTTTAGATCCTCTTGGTGAGGGAATTCGTTTTAGCAATCTTCTGGAAACTTATAGAGTGTGTTAAGATCTTGAAAACGGGATAAAATGGTTCATAATCTGACTTAAGATGAATAAAAAAAATAATATCGGGATTTTCGGAGTAGTCACGGTTTCCAACGCGGATTCGGGTTCCAGTTGGGTTTTTCGTTAGAGGTTGGACATCCGAATACGGGTTCCAACATTTATGGTATCAGAGCAAGAGTGGAAATGCTCTGATTTAGTTCGGTTTTTTCTTTGTAGTTGGGTTTCGAATACGGGATCCAACAAGTATACTTCCTAAAAATTACAAATTGGTTTAGTCTTTCAATGCTCCCTCTTAATTTGTGATATTTGGATGGTCTTAAAAGTTATCAAGCTTGTTTTTGCTTATAGCGTTTGTAATCAGCTGGCTAGTTTGAAGTGCTACCATATTCCTTCTAGACTTTATTTTTACTTACCAAATCATAAATAAAGTGATGTTGCAATTAAATGTGTTTAAAATGTAAGACCTAGTATTTATAAGATAAATAAATGGTCCAATTAGGCTTCTAAAGACTTTTAGGTTTGCATTGTTTGTTTTACCCTTTTTTTAACCAAAAAATGTATTATATAAAATCCCAACATGGGTATAAAGTCAAATGTCAAGAACAATACAATATTCCAAACTTTTACCTAGTAGTATCTCTAAACCACGTCTAGCAAGAAATTGATGTGTAAAATTTAGCAAAAGCATACATAAATTACTAGATAAGTATTCTATATCTGCTCTTTTTGAACTCGTGTTGTTGTTGTTAACAAAATAGCCCTAAGATTGCATAGGAGCTAGTAGAGATAAATTGAAGCCATGAGTTCCATAGTTTAAAGATTCTAATTAAAGATTAGTGCTTAACTGATATGTGAGGTGGTGATTCTCTTGATAAGGATCTCTATTATCCTAGTGTGGGAAGAGAAAAACGATGAGAGGTTTGGAGCCCAAAACGGACAATATATGTGGGCGGGAGGTCTAGACTGTTACAGAGTGTGCCTCTTGAAGCAATTAGAGTTGATAGAGTTATTGAAGAAAAGTTTCTTATGCCTTTTACTACCATATCGTATGAGTGAAGCAGCTGAAAATGGTTCTAAATAACTTGGTATCGTGCTTATTCCTTAGCTTAAGTTGTGTAGCCCAATTAATTGTTTATCCCTAATTATTGTAGCTGCAATAAATGTTATAGAGTTAAAGAATTGATTGCTAGGTGCTTACAACAAAAGAGTAGTTAAAAGATAGATGGTCAAAACTTTCAAGCTATCTTCTTATTAAAGTAGCCATATAATAGTCTATCCTTTATGCTTATATGCCCTTTAATTATAACCCACATGATAAATGAGTCTTTGGTTTGATTTTATTCTAAACTAGTTTAGACCAAGTAACTACAAACTTAGCTTCACAAAAATTCTATTATAGGACCTATTGTTGAATCTCATTAACCTATGCTTAGACCATATGACTATATCCTACATCCTTAAATCTAGCTAAAAGCTAGGTATGTAATATATCATACTAGAGTAGCTAGATGCCTAGTGGTGCGGCCAAGACTAGGATCTATCTTTGATGAGTAATTGGACCTTAGAGTTAGTAGTGAATTTGTATGTCATATTAGCAGCAAATTCAAAGAGATAAAAAAGACCACGCGGATGCCATAAATCATATTTTAGTTAAGTATCAACACCATTGCCAATAATAAACTTGATATGGGCATCTTGTTTCACTTTTAGTTTAAGCACTTGATGAAGTGCCTAGGAGATTTTAAGGTAAGTACCACTTCCCAAAGACTTTTACCTTTTAGAAAGTCAATATGCACCCACTTAACCTATAAGGATTTATTGTCTTTAAAAGGCTTCCATATCCATTTTGCACGTAACACCTTATTCATGACCCAGATAACTTTCAACCCTGAGCCCCTTTTTGCCTTAAGCAAGTATACCTCCATCTATTTATACCTACTTAGAGGAATTATAAGCATTACCACTCCATAGGTAGTTTTTTTTTAATATTCTTTCAATTTCCTTGGTAGTTTTGCTAGAGAGGAGGAGATGACTGCATCAATAAAAGTGTAAACTATAAATAATTGACTTGGTAAGTTGTAACCTACTTGAAAATAAAAGAAATTTGTTACACCAACTACTAGTTTTTCTATTTATGGAATCAAACAGTGATTTACAGTTTTGGTAAGATAATCTTGAGGTCATAATAGGGATTCCTATGTATTTAAAAGGTGGTTGTAAGTTTTTAAAATTAAAAATTATGTTAACTTCCTCAACAAAACTATCTACTCTAGTTGAGATAACGAGTTGTAGCTAGCAATGGTATATACGGGTCGATCTTACGAGGATTGTCAATTAGCTTCCTACTACCCACAAACTTAGCAAGCTATATCGACCTTTATCGATAAATGAATAATGAAAATAATGCAATCAATAATCAAGAATATACCAAACTTTAGATTAATTATATTTAGGTTATGTTCCTTTAGGACTTTACTATATTCACTTTCACCTTTGATTAATGAATTATTCTATTTCTTCAACCAATAAAAGTTCCTAACTTAGACTATATTCTCTCTCAAGACATATAATTCCTATTTAGAGGTTAATCCACATAATTCCTTTTGAATGTAGACAATCTAAGAATGCCTTAAATCATTCTATGAACTCTCCTAATAGGTTTAACCTTAACCTAGGAAGATTTTATAGCTTTTTCTGGTATGGCTCATGCTTCTCTGTTCACACTATGATCTAAACGTATATCTCATCTCCCGAATCTCGATGCATGAGTCATATATTGAATCTCCTACTTTTTCTCCTTCAATTCAATCAATTTAAACGCATGAATAAATCACAAGAAAACTAAAATTTTATTATTCAAAGAATGAAAAGAATTATATTAAATATTAGGATCTATCTACCTAAATATATATTCCAATTAGTTCATAATATCTCAAAGAACAACCACATAAAAACAATAAAGAAAATAAGACAAATAAACCATGTTCTTTAAGCTTGAAATCTCTAGATAATTAATGAAGTTCTCTGATATCTTTAAAGAATGGTGAATCCTTGATCAAGATTGATGCAAAGTAGCTCTAAGATTAGTCTTAAATTGTTCTCTAGCCAAAAGACTCATGTTTTCTATCTAATCTCTTATAAAAATGCAAAACCCTAATTTTTGAAGAGCTACATAACCCTATACACGGGTTTGTGTAACTAGTTATGTACTTCATTTAATGCTCTAAAAATTAGTATCATTTGCATATACACAAGATCATGTTTGAAATTAGGTTCTTTACATAGGAGGTAAAATGGGGTGTGTAGGGTGTGTTGGAGAAATAGAAGCAACCACTTTTATGTATGGCCCTTAATATGGGTCCATGTATCGTGCGGTCCTTCTTCCATTCTTCTAAAATTTGTTCTATCTCATTCTAAGTCTTCTCCAATTTTGTTTCTTTTTTTTATGGACAGAAATATGCCCTGAAATGACAAAAATTTTGAATTAAATACTAAATCTTTCAAATTCATCCAAAACACAAGTAATATGCTACAAAATAGTGATAAAAATAATGGATATCTAGCATACATCATGATTATTACTTTCGCAGGTGATAGACTTTAATATTTGTAAAGTATCTTTTTTAAAAGTAAATTATTTCAAGTGTCTTTATCTTATAGCAATTAATTAAATATATCCTAACATTTATTTTATAAGTTATACATATAACTATAATAATGTCAATAATAGAATTTAAAAGTGTAAAGTATACATCACCTCATACTTAAAATATCTTATGAAACGCCCTATACAATTTGATAATATTTAGAGTTGATATTTTATTTTTATGATTTCTTGAATTTTATAATTTTGTAAAATCATAAAAAGTAATTTCCTGTTCATATATTTTTAAAATTTTATCAAGTGTCTAGTAGATTATTAATAACACCAATATAAATTTTGAAATCAAAATTTTTAAGTATTAAATTTTAAAAAATATTGTAACAATTCAACGGGGTTTAATTTTTTATTAACTTTTTATGTAATGTAATTGTGATATATAATATTATAAAATAAAAGTTGAGATATATAAGAATTTGATTATATTTCAAGATATTTAAAATAATTATCTTTTTTTTTCTTCTTTAGAGATGAATTTCAAAGGAGTCATAAATAACACTTCAAAGATGTCATGGACATGATTTTACTAACTAATGGTGTTATCTCCTTAATTTGACATTATTACATGATATATACGGAAAATCTAAATCTTCATCTTCAATCGTGGTGGGACACCATATGTTCTTTCCGTTTCATAGAAGCCGATTTAAGGAAAATAAAAGGGACAACACTTCCAAGCTAATGGTTCCTTATCATACATTAAGATTGGAGGATTGTGATTGATTAAAAAAATGATTAGCAAGATAAGTTCCAACAGCCGATTGCTATTTAATCCTATAACTTTATTCCAAAACTAAATTAGTTTAATTGACTAAATCATTAAATGCATACAAAATGAAAATAAAAATGTCATTGTCTGAAAGAGACGATGATGGTGGTGGAAGCACAGCCCAGTGGCCTTCAGGAACAGCTGTCTACCCACCCATCTCAATGTGTTGAAGAAATTGGATCAGAAATTGGAAAAGAATGATCTCCTTTAATATATAGACATATAGACTCCTAAAATTACAAGAGGACAGTTTGTCGCAGAAAGCAATATTAAGAGGATTGTATCAACTTTCAACAATATTGTCACTCAACAACAGTAATTGCAACAGGGAAAACAAGAGAACCATCTACCAATGCCGTTAGAATTTGCTTTAGGGGTGTTCCCTTGCTTGGGGGTTTCTGCCCCTGGTTGTGGTTGCGATTGTTCCTGTTGAACCACTTTAGGAGTCTCCGGCTGAGACGGCACTCGTGATGGTTTTTGGGCATGCAGATTCAGGGAATCGCTTTTATTTTCTGTCAATCTTCGCACACAAAAATAATCTAAATTAGTCAATCTCTCCGTCTCTGCTTCAGGAGATCAGAATATCAAGAATGTATCAAACTAGTGTGTTCAATATTCTATACAAAGTTTATGTTAGTTTGTCAGATTTTAATTTCCTGCTTCTTCACAGTTACCGTTCCTCGGGTTATTTTATGGTAATCAGGTTGATATTTCATGGAGTACCACTTACATTGGAAAAGCAAAAGATTGGCGACTGGTTCCACTTGCATCGGAGCCACGATTCAGGCTTGCAGATTGAATATACACCTTGGGAGGAGAATTAACTTGGATGTTCTGGTCTTCGTTTTCCCTGATAACCTCTCTCATTGTCTCAGCAGCCTTAGATTCGGTTACACCAGATTGGTCATAATCATGAACATTTGGTTGAACAATTTCAGCTGGCTTATTACTCGGTGACTGATTGCTGGGAGGTTGGTTACTTGAGCAGTCAACCATAGGGCTAGAAGCTGCATAATCACCTTGAAACCAACATAATTGCTCTCTTGTGAAGCTCATATTCCCCGTGTGAATGCTGAACAGCGACTCGTTCGATGCGGTGCTCCACTCCATTGGTGCATTGGATTTGCTTCTGGAGAAAACATGAGATGGTATCCTGTAACCAGGACCGGTAGTTTCATCATCCGCAGCTGCTTTCTCCGTCACCGGTGCTGGAGGAGACTCTGTTGCTATCGCTGCATTTAACTTATTATTAGAATCGGGATGTCCTGGAGGTAACTGCTCATTTCCTTTATCATGGTTGAAGGGAGCAGTATTACCTGAATTTGGCTTCCTGGTTCCATTGTCGTCGTCGTCATCAGCATCATCATCCACTAGCTCGAATGGATCTCCTGAGGAAGACGATGAAGAATGTGATAAAGAGCTCAACTTCCTGTTATGATCACCTTCATCAGCAGTTGTTGCAAGATGTGTTTTTGGTTCTGTAGTAGCTTCAGCCCGATGTCCAGACTCCATGGCTGAAGATGCCAATTTTGCTTCAGGTTTCAAATATCTACTTACCAGTTACCACCCAACTCCACAGGCCTTCACACTGTAAAATTGTGGACTATTCATTACTACAAACTCTACAATCTTAGAATCTAAAGGTATCCGCTTCCGTTGTGGAATTTTCTCACGTACATATCAAGTGCTTGGTCTTCATACCAACTATGGCAGGTTTTAAACCAAAACTACAGCTAATTGTGGCTCCTGTTTTCTTGATAAAACATGTTCTGCCAACAAAACCTAAATAAATTCATAAAATTCAACATGTATGTCCAGATTCCCTAAATTTTCACCATTGGCATAGCATTAGTTATTGTACTTCTCTCAGAAATTACTACCTCCAAGTCATGAAACTTATAAGAATTCGTGATAACAAAAACAAAACATAAAAAACAGAAAAGACAGAGAATTAGTTATTTGCATTTATCGGAACTTCTCAACCCGGAAATATAATACAGATTCAGGAAATTACACAGCTTTCTTGCGATTGTTCATTCATAATTATGAGAACAGGGCAATTCCATATGCCATTTACCTAAAAATTATATCAAACAAATCCATATTGTAATTAGCATCCAGAAATCAAGAGAGTATGTAACGAGAACTTACATGGAATGCAAGAGCACCCTGACTCAGGAAAAATATCAAAAAAGTTTCTCTACCCTCCTATCCTTTTTGTTCAGATGAATTGTGTGCACCCTCTCCTATCTTGCCTCTTACCTTGATCACTGGAGAAAAAACTTCAAGGAAAAGCAGAAATGTCAGAGATTGAGAGAAAACAATGGAAGGGGATTTGGAGAGAGAAAGGATTATAGGTTTTATGGTGGTGCATGGCTTCAGGCATTTGTTTCTGTTTTCTTTTTCAATTAACGAACCAACATTTTGTGTGTAAATATATTCCATGCCTGCCACTGTCCCTAACCAACTTTCTACAATCTCTAAGCTAATGAAACGCGGGAAGTGCTTTGACCATTTTGAAGTTTTTCTATCATCATCTACGCATATGATTTAGTTAGTAGGTAGCTTTTTTCATAACTTGACAAAATAATACAAAGTAGAGATCCCGCAAACTAATATCAATTCTAAGTATTTCTTCAAGGTTTTATATAATTCTCTTAGCATTTTATAACCTTTTGAATATTTTCAATATGATTTTTTTAATCAAAAGTTATGATCAAAATATTGAATAGTATTCGGTGGTAACAATAAGATGATTACACACACTTCTTTCACTAAATTCTCTTATTTAGGTATGATATTACTCTTAATGTCTCCTTACGAAACGTAGATATTTATTTTCATATTTTCTTAGATCAACATAAGTCAATATTTTTACCAAAAACTATTTTTAGAAATATCAAACAGTGTTCAATTTTGATATCATATCGGACTAATATACTACACTGTCACACTTTTTTATTTGATTCAATGTAATCACATTTTATATTATCCTAAATATTATAATATACTACTTTGTCACACTTTCTTAGTTCAATATAACCACATTTTATATCATCCTAAATACTATACAACTGAATAATCCAATAAAACTCCTAAAACACAACTCTTCAATAAGAGATGGCAACTCAATAATTTGATCCAAAAATATTTCTGCTCGAACTCAATCAAGTTTTAGTAAGTCTCAAAATAGCTATTCATCAAAATATAAAAAAGACATCATTTTGTTAAAAGAACTTTTAGTTTCAAGTCGAGTTCAACTTATAAAGTCTGAATCTAACCCAAAGTTTGAAAAAATTTGCTCGAACCTAAGCCAAGCTTTAGGTCTTAAAAAAGTTCTAAACTCAATCAACTTGGGTTTAATCCATTAACTTTGGACAGGACTTCGGCCTTTTGCTATCCTTAACTTAAATCATAAATTTATAAATAAAATAAATTATAATAAAATTTAAGAAACACACAAATGAAAGCAATAAATTTTTAAGGTCTCATAAAAATAGAGTAACTACTCTAAGGTACATCTATGGATGAGGTAAGAAAGGCAAATTAAATTGATCATTATCTTATGTTCAAATTAAAATTGATCTTTTAACCTTATCTTATTTGAATCGCGTTAATTGATTTAAGCATACGAATTTAGTATGGAAATTTAGAAAGTTTTTGTCATTCATAAAGTGATTGGAGGTGTAATGTAAACAATATTATAAACATAGTGACTTTGTAAACTTTGTCCTCAATGTTAATGTTATGAATTTTATATCGTATTAGGTGATACAAGTCATACCAGTTAAAAACAATAAAAATTTATTTTGTATCATATGAATTATTGTATCAAGTTGTACTAAAGAAGTTTGGGTTGTATCAGTTAATATACCAAAAAACTAGAAAATATCATATCAAATTTATAAATTAAGAAAATTAGAAGGGTTAAATCGAAAAGGTTTGTATTTAAATATTTTAAACATAAAAATATTTTTAAATAGTTATTATATCTAAAAATAATTATTTATGTTAATTTAATAAATGAAGTTATTGAATTAAAATTTAAAGGACTAATTTAAAAAAAGTCAAAATGAAAGTAATGGAAGGAAAATAAAACAAACCAATATTCTAGAGTCCAAACTTACAGATGATAAACTTTCATGCACTATAGTACACCTCCAACAGTCTCACCAACACTCATAACCCACCACTTACCAAAAATACACATTTTACTTTTACCCTAGCATGTTCACTATTATTGCTCAAGGAATTGCTTATGTTCACCTTCTATAAAGCAACTCCAAACCTAATCCTTCAGTTTTGCTTTTAGCTTAGTCCATTTTTAATCTCCATGACTTTACAATGTTGTGATGACATTTGCTTGCATCTTCATTGTATATTAGTTGCTCTTTGATCCATTGGATGCTCTCCTCTTGAACCTTTTACTTAGAGCTTTCTATTCCCTTGAAGCACCTAGTGTTTCTTTCCTTATATATCTTGTAAACTGACGATCCAGAGCTTATTACATAAATATCAAAGTTACCTTTGGAAATGTATCTATTTTCCTACAACCAATTTATAAATTCAGTATAGATAAGGCATGCCTTGTGAAGATGACATAAGTTCTGAATAGTCTTCCACATTCTAGTTGAGCAATTACAATAAAAAAAAACATATTCATAAGAGTTTTTTTATGCTTGTTTCCATAAGTAACATGCTCCTAACTAATTAAGGTAACTCAATTTATCCATTATTGTCATTCTTTACTTGATAGTTAGCCACAATAGGAAGAATCCTCAAGGTATTAAATTTTTATTCCAAACAATTTTGAAACAAGTCTTTACCTTTATAAAAAAAATGAAAATAAAACTAAATAGAAAATTAAACAATTGAATATGGTTTGACTTAAATTGAAATTATGAAATTAACGCAAGTAGATCAAAATAAAGCTCCAATTTCTTACCAATTCAGATATTACAACAAGACAAGATCAAACAATTATGAGAAGAAGAGATTCATTATATCTTCATTTTACTACCCTAACGACTTTTGATTTCATTGGTGTTGGTCATAGAATTTGGAAGGGTTGATTATTCTTTCTTAATATCTAGTCATTTAACCCTATTTAATATGTTGGGCCCTGTTTTCGAAGCCCAATCAAGGTATTGGACCTCGTTCCCCGAGCCTAACTATTCAAACTGAAGCTGAAAAGCGTAAGCGGGTTTCTTTATAGGGTTATCTAAACGAACCCTCACTTGTTTTTCCATCAAACTTTTCTAATTCAACACCAAAAGCTTCCAATTTTTGTGGAAAGGTAGCAAAACGTGTCAGGAATCCAATGCTTCAAGAATCACTCAATTTGGAGGTTGAATGAAGAAGTTATGGCCAAAGGAATCCAACATGTTTATGTCCTTACTCCAACTGTACATATCTTGGCGCGATTGCCATAACTTTTTCTACAAATGTCAGATTCATTTTGTTTTTAGACCATTTGAAAGAAGACTTCGAGATCTACAACTCTTATGAAGACTCGAAGCAAGATTAGGCCTCTAAGGTGGTCAAAATCGCGATTTACTGTCATGTCCGTTTAACGGACATCCTCGGGTCAGCTACAATAAATCGCAATTTTGACAACCTTAAAGGCCTAATCTTGCTTCGAGTCTTCATAAGAGTTGTAGATCTCGAAGTCCTCTTTCAAATGGTCTAAAAACAATCCGTTTAATGGACATACACTAACTGAAAAGCCATTTTTCACCCGAGAAGGTGGATGTCCGTTTAACGGATATACACTGGGCTAAGGGTCCTTTTTCACCTGAGAAGGTCCGTTAAACGGACATGGGTGACCCAAAACTCCTTCCAAAGCCTCTCCAGTGCTTCCAACATCCATTCTAACACCATATACACTCATAATCTCCCCCAATTCAACCCTTCTAGTCCAATAAAACTCCTCAAACATTCAATTACCAATTTGAAAGCATTAAACTCCCAAATCTCAACTCAAATAACTCATAGTATACACCAACTCTCATCATTCACCATAGTTTTCATGTTAACACCTCCTATACAACATCATCACTTATAATTCTCATATCTCTCAACTCCGATATCCAAATTTTACAAACTTTATCCCGTTGGAAAGATAAGAGGATAAACTACAACGTTCATGAAGACCACTTTGTCTAATATAGCCTAATATAACCCAGTTTTCTCCATGAAGTCAACACATAATTTTCACCCATATGAGAGCTTGAAATATGAATTGTATACTACAAGATAAATAAGCACATACACAAGGGAACTTCTTAAGTTATCATTCTCATTTCCAAATAAAAATGAAGTTCATACATAGCTTTAATAACATATCGACATTTCATCAAATCTTAACACAAGTTACAAAATACATTGGATGCTTAATGTTCAATATACTTACAAAGCTATCCAAAAGTCTAGCTATTAACTTAGTACAAAGGCTAACTCTCTCGGAATTGTCCAAATGCCTTGCAAGGATTTACTGATCTTCTCAATCTACATCTGAGGAGTGGGAAAAATGTTGGGTTGAGCTACACAGCTCAGTTGCTAAAATATTTATAGCCATTGGCTATGAGCCACACAATTAACCATATATACACACATTCATATAGGCATACACATCGCCATGAAAGTTCAACATTTGCAATTCAATTCGCAATTCATAATTCAAAATATGATCACATATGACACATTGGATGCAATTCACTTCAAAGCATAGCTTAGCACATCAAATTGCAAATGCACAACCAAATGGCTTGAGGGTTCCATGAAACAAAACGACGAAATCGAAGTTTACACCGTGAACAAAACGAGTCCATTTTTTGGATCTCGTAGGCCACAAGCTGGCAGCTGGGAGAAGGCTTTATTTTGACGTGCATGTGACTATGAAACGGTTCCTCTCTCTCCTAAACACAATCAATTTTCATGCTCAAATCAATCATTCACAATTTCATATTCTCATACTTTTCTTCTTTCCATTTAATCAAAATGCCATGATACAAGGCATAGCATAATCATGCTCACAATTTTATCTTTATCACAATGTCATACATCAATATGCATAACATAACATAAAACACATCATAGCAATTCAAAACAAGCCATTTTAGCACATATTCCACACACAAAGCATTTTGCTCATATTACACAACAACTATAAATAAATTACCCACCTTATAACTCTTGAAAATCCAAATTCAATGGTGCCCTTCCTCTTGCTCTTGAATAGGGTTTTCTTGATTTCCTAAAACAATCAATTTCTCCTTTTCAATTCCAATTCAATAAAACCCTAAAACTTCAAAAATCACAACCAATGAAATCAACAAAAATCAATCTCAAACCTAACCTACCCATAGTCCATCTAGGTTAGAAAAACCAAAACCTAGCTTAGAAACCTTAAAAATCAAATGGGTTTCCTTAAACCATCCTCTTTCTCCATTCATTCCCAACAAAAAAACCCATCTTTCTATTTCCTTTTTCAAACCAAACAAGAACAAAATAGCATAGATCTTACCTTAACAAGATTTTTCCTCTTCTTTTCTTCTTCTTTCCTTCTTCTTTTCTCCTTCCTTTCCTTTCTCTACATTTTTCTCTCTTCTTTTCTCTATTTCACATTGCTTTCTTCTTCTTCTTTCTTATTCACGACACCTCCTCTCTTCTTCTTTTTATTTCAAGACAACATTTTAGTTGTCTTTCCCATTTTACTCTTCATTTAATTGGTCCTTCCTATTTTACCCTCCTTTGGTTGTTAAAACTAACATCTTATACTTCTAAATTCTCAACTAATTATCATGGAACAGTTGAAGGAATTTGCTAACACTTTGATTGAGCCCAAGTTTATCATATAAATTGGCTGCACTTTCATGGTTTTTAACATACTTTTTGACTCTTAGTGAGTTTGTGCTTAAATTAGTCCTTTATGGTGAGCTTACATTTTATTCAATTTGTTAGTAAAATTGTTGCTTATTGACATTAATTGCATATAATTTTTCTAAGGACAATTGATACTGCAAATTATTATTTTATATTGTAGGAAAAAAAAGAAAAGAGTCAAAAGATCAAAAGAGTCAACAGGGCATGAGGTCCTTAACGCACGTCGCGGCGCAACGAGAAGAAGGCACGTCGCGGCGTAAACTAATTATCTCACTGCGGCGCATCATCAGGCAACAACGCGCCGCGGCATCGATTAATTGTTTTGCCGCGGCGAGCGATTCAAAAAGTACACGTCGCAGCGCAGCTCCTTCCTCGTCGCGGCGAGAAGTCGGGTATCCGGACTTTAATTGGAAAGTTCTCTCACTGTACTGACCCGACCCGCGACCCATCCTTTAAAAACTTGCCGAA
>JANZLH020000115.1:1514180-1536427 GCA_026770325.2 Erythroxylum fimbriatum
AACTCTTCGGGAAACACATCTAAGAACTCCCTGGCCACTGGGATATCTCGCACACTCTGCTCAGCTCTAGTATCAATAATGTGGGCTAGATAAGCCTCACATCCCCCCTGCATCAACCTCAAAGCACTCAAGAAAGATATCATCTTCACTGGCACTGCTTGACTAATCCCCCTGAATACTGCCCTCGGCTGACCAGGAGATTCCAGAACTACCTCCTTGGTATAACAATTCATAATAGCCCTATGAGCAGTGAGCCAATCCATACCTAGAATCACATCTATTTCCCGCAATTGCAAGACTATCAAATCTGATTTTAACTCAGCCTGTTCAATCTTAATCTCACATCCCTTGCACACCTCTCTTATCACAGTGGTACTGCCAATTGGCGTACTCACCTCTAAGCCATGCTTGAGGGGCTCTCTAACACAATGCAACCTAAATGCCAAATGCAGTGCGATAAAAGAGTGTGTGGACCCTTCATGTTATCTTACCACCCTAAGACTTTAATTCAATTAACCTATTTCATATAATCTCACTCACATTAACATGCTAATTAACTCCAAGATAACTTAATCTATCAAGACCTCAAAATTAATTTAAATCATGCTTATTCATCAAGAAAAAAAAATTAAGGGGCCAACACCTCTACCAGGATTTCAGCAACAACCACCTCAAGAAAAGAAGTAAAGCTCGGAAGATCTCATGACCATATTTCTTCAAAATTTAGAGGTAATATTTTAAGCCACTAAAGAACATATAATGGAAGTTACCCTTAAGAGTGAAAAGGAGGTTCAAGCTAATAGCAAGACCCAAAGTGAGGAGGAGAATGACAAAAAGTCTGAAGAGAAGCTAAAGACATAAAGCTTCCTTTGAAATTTAAGGAATTCTAGCCTACTATCCCATACCTTACTAATTTAAAGAAAGATTGCACATATCAGTAATTTGGTAAATTTCTTGATCTTTTTAACAACTTCACATTAACTTACCTTTTGTGGAGGCTCTTTCATAGATGCCAAAGTATGCAAAATTCTTGAATGAGTTGCTATTTAATAAGAGGAAGCTAGAAGAGTTAGATATTATGAGATTAAGTGAGGAATGCTTGCAAATTCTATAAAACAAATTACCCAAGAAGCTTAAATATCCATGGTGTTTTACTATCCCTTGTTCAATTAGTAATCTATTAGTATAAAAAGGCTTTAGTTGATTTGGGGGCTAACATAAATCTTATTCTCTATAAATTATTCAAGAAACTAGAATTAGGGAAACCAAAACCCACTAGGATAAGCATTCAATTAGGCAATAGATCTGTTAAATATCTTAGGGGTATTATAGAGGAAGTACTTGTTAAAGTTGACAATTTCATTTTTCCAGTAAATTTTGCGATCCTTTATATAGATGAAGATATATAGGTACCTTTGATTCTAGTTTGACCTTTCCTAGCCACTACTAGAGCTATTATTAATGTTAGTAATGGCAAACTAGTTATTAGGATAGGAGAAGAAGAGGTTAACTTTAAAATAATTAATGCCATGAGACACCCCCCTTGAATATGATGAAGCTTGTTATTTTATTGATATAAGTGATATTGCAGTTTCAAACATTATGTAGAATTTTGTTTATAAAGATGCGTTGGAGCTGTTTATTATTCAAGGTGAGGAGGAAGATGGGGATAACCATATAAAGAAAAGACAAGTAGCCAATGAACCTATGTCAACGATAAAAGAGTTTGAAGAGATCAACCGAAGTAAATAAAAGAGGTTAAAACTCTCCATTAAAGGACTGCCATAGCTGGAGTTAAAAAACTACCTGATCATTTAGAATACGCATTCCTTAAGAAGGATTCAAATCTTTTTTGTGATTATTGCATCATCATATGAGGGCCATTACTTGGAAAATATCTTACATTAGAGGAATCAACGCTTCCTTTTGCACTCATAAGATTCTGATGGAGTAGTATTTCAAGCCAGTGGTACAGCCTTAAATGAGGGTGAATCCTAATATAAAGGAAGTGGTAAAGGTATAATTAATTAAAATTTTAGATGTTAGTGTGATTTACCATATTTCTGCCAAATCTTGGGTGATTTCTATGCAGGTTATACCAATAAAGGAAGAATGACTGTGGTACCTAATGAGAAGAATGAACTGATTCCTATGAGAACCATCACTGGGTGGAGAGTGTACATCAATTATAGGAAACTGAATGATGCTACTTAGAAAGACCACTTCCCTTTACAGACTAAATGTTATAGTGACTAACTAGACACATGTACTATTATTTCTTAGATGGAATTTTGGGCTACTTGTAGATTATAATTGTCTAGAAGATCAGGAGAACACAATGTTCATATATCTTTCTAGTATATTCGCTTATAGGAGGTTGCCCTTTGAGTTATGCAATGCACCTGCTATGTTTTAGAGGTGCACGATGGCCATATTTGATAATTTGTTCAAGGATATAATGGAGGTTGTTATGGATGATTTTTCTATTTTTGGTGATTCTTTTGATTTATGCCTCCACAATTTAGAAAGAGTGCCGAAGAGATGTAAGGAAACAAATATGGTGCTAAACTACGAAGAGTATCATTTCATGGTACAAGAGGGCATAGTTTTAGGCCATAGAATCTCTTATAAGGATATTAAGGTAGTTAAAGTAAAAAATGAAACCATAAAGAAGCTACCCCTACTTTGGTTAAGGCTAATAGAAGTTTTTTAAGGCATACGAGCTTCTATAGAAGGTTTATTAAGGATTTCTCTAAAATCACTAGGCTTGTAACCAAGGTGTTGAAGAAATATGTGCCTTTTAACTTTACTTAAGAATGCTTAAATACTTTTAACATTCTTAAGGAAAAGTTAACGAATGCCCTTGTTATGGTTGCATTTGATTGGAATTTACCTTTTGAGCTAATGTTTGATGTAAATGATTTTACAGTAGGTACAATACCTTGGATAGTGAAAGAACAAACATTTCCAGAAAATTTATGACACCAGCAAGACTTTGATGGATGCCTAAGAGAATTATATTATCACAAAGAAAGAATTTTTAGCATTGGCTTTTGCATTTGATACATTTAGACCTTATATAGTCTTATTTAAAATTATTGTCTATATTAACCACTTTTTATTAAGTTATTTTCTAAATATGCCAGATGTCAAACCTAGATTAATTAGATAGATTTTGTTACTATAGGAATTTGATTTGGATATTAAGGAAAAGAAAGGAGCTAAAAACCTCGCAGTAGACCATGTATCTTGTCTTGAAAACCTAAATTTGGAGGAGACGAACGAAGAAGACATTGATGATTAATTCCCAAAAGAATGCCTCTAAAATTTAGAGGAGGTAAGTGATTTTTACACCCCTTAGTTTGCAGATATTGCAAGTTATTTATTTGCTAAGATCTTAATGAGAGGTATTTTCTATCAGTAAAAGAAGAAATTCTTTACTAATTTGAAGGACTATTTTTAGGAAGATCTGTATTTTTTTCATGTCTTTGCAGACCAAATAGTGAGAAGATGTGTACCTTACTCCAAGGGGTTGATATCCTAAGATATTGCTATATTGGACCTATCGAAAGGCATTATAGTGTGAATAGCAATGCTTAGAAGATTCTTGAGTTATATTTTTATTGGCATTCAATTTAGGATACCCAAAGGTATGTAGCTTTATGTGATAGATTATAATGATCAATTAATATCTCTCCCCAATATGAGATTTTCTAAAATTTCATTCTTATTTTTGAAGTATTTGATATTTGGGACATTAATTTCACAGGTCTGTTTGCAACTTTGTTTGATAATAAATACATCCTAGTGGTTGTTGACTATGTTTCCAATAGGTGGAAGCTTAAGCTTTACCCACAAATGATGCTAGGATTGTTGTAAGATTCCTATAAAAGTTGTTTTCTCATTTTGGCACACCTAGAGCAATTATTAGTGATAAGAGCACATATTTTTTCAATAAGCAATTCAAAAAGGCACTTAAAGAGTATGTAATCATTTATAGAATTGCTACCCCATATCACCCTCAAACTAGTGGCCAAGTTGAGGTAGCTAATAGGGCCTTAAAACAAATTTTGAAAAAGATTGTAGAGCACTAGAGGAGAGATTGGACAATTAAGTTAGATGATGCACTATAAGCCTATAGAATGGTGTACAAAACACCGATTGTTAATACACCTAATAGGCTTATCCATGGGAAATCATGTCACTTACTTATGGAATAAGGCATATTGGGCTATTAAGCTTATGAATTTTGATCTTCAATTTGCAGGTGAGAAGAGCAAGTTACAAGTTATCAAATTTTAAAAATAGTAATTGTTGGCCTACGAGAACTCCAAAATGTACAAGGAGATCAATTTCTTTTGTACAATTCTCGCCTAAGATTGTTCCCGGGTAAGCTAAAATCAAGATGGTCTGACCCTTCATTGCGGAGAAAGTATTTCCATATGACGTAATTGAGGTCAGTAATTCGTGTAAAGATAACTTCATAGTGAATGGCCATTGGTTGAAATTATTTCTTAGAGGTGAACTTGATGGTAATACATAAGAGATTAATTTAACTGAGTCACCTTAGATTATGCTTAGGTATGTTGAGCTAAGATGTTAATCAAGCTCCAATTAGGGGGCAACCCAAGAATTAGGATAATTTTAATTGATTATATTATGTTACTTTTTTTAATTTTAGTTTAGGATTTCATTAATTTTCAATGTGTTTTATGTTAGGTTATAGAACATCCTCATTTAATTTTTCCTATTTTCATATTTATAGTATGTGTTATTTGACTCTCTTAAGTTTGAGTGAAAATTTTTGAATTTTTTAATTTTTAAGAATACACGATCATATGCATACGTGCGTATATGAAAATCTCACTTATGCATGTCTTATAGAATTCTAGTGACCTATACAGTCACTGGACACGGTGGTGTACATTTTTAAAATTTTTAAAGTTTTGCACACACAAGCGTGGGACATGCCTGTATAGCTCAATCCTTTAGAACGTGCCAACTTACATGCCCTTATCTTACGTCACACAATTACAAGCACTTAAATAGTTAGTTACACGACCAAGTAACTGACTGTATAAATCTACAACCCCTTTTTAAAAAACCTCAAACCTTCTTCCTTTCTCCCGTATTTTCCCCTCTTCCACCACTTCCCTAATATGCCCTCCCTCTTATAACGTAGCCTAGCCTTTTTAAGTGATTTTACAACACCCAATTTGAATTTTTCTTGCATTTTATGTGGAGTACACTCAAATTTTTTGGTATTTTACAAATTTTAGGTTTATTCTTCCCCAAATCACTAGGTTTACATAATTGCTCCAATATAAGGTATGTGTACTTTATTTTCTTCTTGCTTTTCAATTCCAAATTGAACTTCATTCTTTTCCCTATGAATCATTGTATTAATTTGATGAACTGTGTTGTCGATTGGACGGAATTTGAATTAGGAATGTTAATTTTGCTCACTAAGTTGTGAATTAAGATGGGTTTTGTTAGATTAGGCATAATCTATTGTTTTTCTAGTAATTAGTTAGTGTTTATTAGTTTAATTTCATTTCAATTTTTTATTTTACATATTTAGTTTTTTAAGTATATGTGTAGTATATGTTTTATTGCTCTATTTCTTAATTTAATTTTAAATTTTGGAAATTACATTTATTAGTTACATAATTAATTTAATTTTTTATTAATTTCATTTCGATTGTGTTATTATACGGTGAATGTACGAATTAAGTATAGGGAAAATTTTGCTTTTTTTATTGATATTCATTATTTTCTTACACTTTATTTTGCTTTAGGTATAATGATAAGAAGAACGAAATCCATATAACAATGAAGGGTAAAGGAGGCACTAGGAAAAAGATAGTGAGGTGAAGGGTCATCTAAAGACCCGAGTGGAGCTCACCTACCACCAATGTGAGAGACTGTTACACATTTACTAGTGCGACACGAAATGTTGCATTTTAATATTAGAGCCCATGAGGAGCAATTCCAGAGGTTTAAGGACGAGAGGTTTGGGACTGGTAAATGAATAGACTGGGCGGCACTAGAGTTTATTGGCTTAGCCCAACAAGTTCGAGAGCTTATCTGTGTTGGATCATTATCCCGATTCTTTGAGATCATAGAGCCTATATATTGCGAGCTTACATTTAAGGTATGTTATACATTCCTCATAAAAAAGGACGCTACAATTAGGACTAGCCAAGTGTACACAATTTTGGATGCTCGGGGATATAACGAGGATGAGTTATACAGACTTCTCTAATGATGGGCCTTTACAATCAAGATGTTATAGAGATACAACCCTCTGGATAGATTTTTTATATGGGATGGATGTCCATCACTTCTAGTGTAAAATCAACAAGGAGATAGATTATGACTCAAGCAAATCTAAGGCATTTACCCTATGACATCCCACATTTAGGTACATTCACAGGATCTTGAGTCATACACTAAGTGGGCAGGGTGATAGCTTTGGAGTAGCTGGGAACTTGGATCTGTTTTACATGTGGAGTATGAAAAAGAGGATGTTGATACACCTAGAGCACATCTTAGCCCAATATTTCTAGTTTCAAAGAGAGAAGAAGAAGGTAGGGGTAATATGATATGACTGGCAAAGAGGATGGGAGTCTTCAGCCGACTACCACCGAAGAGGCCACTTGACAATATAATCGCTCTTAACTTGGACATGATGAAGAATATGCATATGATTATAAGGAGGCATGGACTTACGGAAGACATCTATCAATTAGTAGGAGAGCCGAATGAGTAGGCAACTATAGGAGCAAACGGGGATCGCCCCATTATACCAGAGTAGTCACTGATACAAGACTCACCACTGCCACAGACAGGAGGAGCAGAGAATTAGGAGGATTTAGACTTTTCCAATAGTGTAAGATCATTTAGGACATCGACACCACCTAGACACCGAGATTACCTAAAGATTGCTCAACTGGAGAACTACGTAGGATAGTTCCTAGGAGTCCAATGCACTATTAGGGTGAGCAAGTAGGAACTAAACTTCAGGTGGCGAGACTAGAGGCCCATAAAGAATGGATGGAGGAGGTCATGATACAGATGGTAGGATATTTTACGATTTTCATACCACCTATACCATTTAAAGTGGTCGCGTCATCTTCGACTCTATAGCCATATTATACTTCGAGACATGAGGATCCTCTAGTCACCAACATACTGGACATATTGACAAATTGACAGTTATAAAGGCATTTGGGATGCTCTATTAGGGTTTTTTCTATTTCTTTTATTATTTGTGTGTATTTTATTACTGTTTTGTTTTGTTTTAACTTTAATATTGCAATATCATTTTTATTTTTATTTTATTATTTATTTATTTATACTTTCTTTTATCATTTTATCCCCTTTTGTTTTTCTTTTGTAATGATGATTGTATATCATATCAGATGAAATCTATTGGATCTCGTTTCTGGAACCTAACTCTTACTCTGATACCATACATGTTGGACCCTGCTTTCGAAACCCAACTCTTGAGTCATAAAAAGTTATCTTCATTACTACTCCTTATTTCCGGATTTCCAACATCCTTCGGACTCGTGAAACGTGCACGTATTATGTTGTAGGTTTATTTCATTTAACCGTCATTAGCCATCATCAGTTCATCTTCATTCTTATAACATTTCAAAAGTTTCCTCACTATTTGTTCAATGGTGTGCCCACGCAAATCAATCACCATGCTCAAACTCATTTCTCCTATTTCAGAACAGAACCAGAATTTCAATTCGACTTCTTTAGAACATTTGTTTTCCATTGTCTTAAGTTTCTAATGACAAAAAGATCATTCAATTTGGTTAAGTAGTTTGAAAGTTATACCCCAAAAATTTACGGGCTATTATTATACTGAACAAAACAGTGTACTAAACTTCCATCCAAAAATTGAAGGTCTTAGAGACTGAATTAACACTCTATTTCTTCAGGCAATTTGTATCCCTAAGTATCTAATTTATTTAGAGATAAGAATCATCTTATTTTGAGCTCTACTGATCAAGATATCATCAAAATACCAAAGTATGTTCAGTGATATAATCAATTCATGCTCTTCCATCAATTCCCTCACTTCCTTTCCATCAATATTTTTCAAATGAACCCCAAAGGCTACCAATTTTTATGTATAGATTTAAAAATATATTATAAATCTATTTCTTCAAGAATCATCTCATTTGGAAGTCGGATGATGAATTTATGGCCAAAAGAATCCAACATGTTTATACCCTCAATCATATTGTACCTAACTTGGCGTAATTGCCATAACTTTCAATAGAGATGTCTGATTGAGTTTATTCCTGCATTGTTTGAAAGAAGACTTCTAGATATATAACTTTTATGAAGACCACAAAGCGAGATTTTTCCATTTAAAGGGTCAAAAATGCAAATTACCGCGAGTGTACAGGGTATGTCCGTTAAATGGACATACACGAGGTTAGAGGCCATTTTTGACCTAAGAAGGTCTGTTTAACGGACATTGGCGATGCTGGGGGTCATTTTTGACCCGAGAAGATCCATTTAATGGACCTAAAGTCTGTCTAACAGACATAGGGGTTTCCCAAACCCCTCCAAAGCCTCTCCAATGCTTCCTATATCCAATCTAACATCATGTTTACTCATAATCTTCCCAAATTCAACTCTTCTAGTGCAAAATCACTTCATATCAATTCAAAAACCAAAATTATCTTAAAAAACTCTCAATTCTCAACCCATTTGATTCATCAAAACCACACATTCTCATCATTTACCATAGTTGTCCTGTGCATACAATCCATGCAGCATCACATCTTGTAACTATCATATCTTTTCACTCTAGTATCCAAAATTTCATGCTTTATATTGTTGCAAAGCTAGAAAGATCATATACGACTTCCAAGAAGAAAATTTTGACAAGCTTTACCTAGATTATTCCAGATTTTCCTTGGAGTCAGTTCACAAAATTTCTCTTATGAAAAACTTGAAATTTGTTCCAAATTCACTTCCTTAACTAATGCAACATCATTCTTATCCATTCAGAATTCCTATTTTCTTTTCCATAACATCTCACTTATGTGTGTGTATATATATATATATATATATCACAACAATTCATGTTAAAAATCATCAACTAAAGTTGATAACTTCTTCAAGTGTGCTTAATTCCAACTTAACCTCATCCTTAATTAATTCATATACCAACTCCACCTCGTCCATACACAAATTCACACATCAACTTCATAATCATCTATACACAAATCCATATTTTATTAACAACAAAAATAAGAGTTTTACAAACTTCAATGGGCATTCTGCGCCACAATACAATATTTCACAAAATCACAAATTACATAAAGTACTTGAACTATAATTGCTCAACATGCAACTACAGCCTTGTTTTACATAACTTATCCAAAACAAAACAAAACAAAACATGCAAATCCAGAGTAATGCCTTGACTCTCTTTCACTTTGTCTCTTGCTCATCACTTAGAGATGGGACGGAAAGGGGGTGAGCTTAAAAGCTCATGTGTAACAGTTTTATAATCGGTAACAAACAAAACCATTGAAAACATTTATAATCAAAGCAAATTCATATGAAATCCTTGAAACATATATTCTTTAAATTCTCAACATATCAACCAATTCGAAAACCACATAATTCACATATTCATCAAACTTGTCCACAAAACATAACCATATAAACACATCAGACTGGTTTGGGTGGATCCGTAACAGAACGTATTACACATTTCCCCTAAGGGTCCTGTGTAGCCGTGAATAGAAAGTCCTATTGCAATCCCACAAAATGGACTTGCGTAGCCGTGAACTTATAAGAGTCCGCGAAGGAGCTCCATGCCACTAGCGGGCAGGCGGAAGAGGTCTTTTAATCAAGTGCACTTGACAGACAGAACAGACCACCACAAACCCACATAATATGTTATTCATGACTTGAAAACCAATTGCCCAAATGGCACATTTTGAAAACTTGTATTCCATGAGCATGACATATTTCATATGCATTTCTATCATCATTTCACAATTCATCATCAAAATTCATAAACCAAAACATGTAGCAATTTCACAAATCATTCAAAAGTAATAAAAGCAACATTTATGAAGTAATTGAAATCATTTTACTCTTTTTTATATTTGGACAAAACATAAATGGCTCATTACTCAATTATAAACATGAAACCCACCTAGATTTTCTTGCTTGAAACTTTGCTCAAAAATGTCTCTCCCCTTGCCCCCTTGCCTCTCTTGATTTCCTTCATCAAAGGCAAAATCCCCCATTCAATAGGAATTCCAATTGGAGAACCTATAAGACATATTCACTAAAATTAATCCTAGAATTCTTAAACCCATACATTTCTTAAGCTATATGAACCAAAACCCCTTTCAAAAATCCATCATATTAAGATCAAACTTACCTTGAATGTTCACCAAATGAAGAGTTTGTTAGCTCTAATGGAAGCTCTCATCTTCTTCTACCTTTTTCCCTTCTTGAATAACTTCAAAATCACTCTTTAGGGCTAAGAAAAATCAAAGCCTAGCTTTTCTTCTTTCTTTCCTCTCAAAACCGAAACTTTGTTCTTCTTCTCTCTTCTCTTTGTTTCTTCTCTCTCAATTTCGTTTTTGCTTCTTCCTTAAAAGCAAGCCCACACTTCTTGTTTCAATTTTTCCAGTAATGATTGTACAAAGACCCTTTTACCCTTCCTTATATGCCTTGTAACTTAAATGCTTAAGTGACTTGCCAGTTTTTCCCCTCATGCAATCTTACCACCTTAACACTATAATTCAATTAACCTATATCATATAATCTTACTCACATTAACATGCTAATTAACTCAACAAAATAAAATAGTTAATCTATCAAGACCTCAAAATTTATTTAAATCATGCTTAACTTCAATGAACAAAATTCGGAGGTCAACACCTATTGCCCGGTTGACTTGTTGATTTATCATTTTCAGCCTTCACTCCTTGCCTCTACTTCTTGAGTCTCCTACAATAAAAAAATAGTAATTTTCAATATCAATTGTTCTTAGATAATTAATTTAGTGCAATTACTAATTATTTGTGACAATTTTACTCTCAAACTACATAAAGTAAAGGCAAGCACTCAAGAGTCAAATTAAACATAAAATCTAAAAATAAGAGCCAAGAAGTGTAGTGAAAACCATGAAAATGTCACCAAATTATATAAGAAACTTGGGTTTAATCACATATACATCTGTTTATGTCTTTATTAAATCATGGATTCAGTCTTATGACTTTAAAAAAATGGGAGAAACCACCAAAACAGGTGACGATTTGTTGTTTTCAATGATTGTTTTCAAAGCCTTTAATCTTTATCCCATGCCAAGGCTTTTACTAAAACATAAAGCCACGTTACTTTGTTTGTACCTTTAACCATTGGATAAAGATGAGGATGGTTTTATTCTTTAAACATTGGATAAAGACGAGGATGGTTTTATTCTTTAACCATTGGATGCCAATGAAAAAAATTTTTTTTAAAGCTTTATACATGCTACGTGATTTAGGATTTGGATGAAGACAAAAAATTTTACAGCTCTATATACATATTATGTGCTTTAGGGTTTGGAACCAAATTTTTTATTATAAATTATCATTTTTATTTCTATGCAGTTAGGCGTAAAACCTATTTTAGAAACAAATGGAATATTTCGTCAACTGATACATTTAGCTATTTCTATAAATTTTATATTAGGTTCATACATAATGTTTCGGTATATGTTGTTTTGGAAGAAATCAATTACACATGCTTTTAGTTTATATTTTTGTATGAAAATTGTGTTAGGTATCTTGTGTTGGACTGTACTATTATTTGATTTTATTTGATTATGTGGAATTTATGTGAGCTTGTTTGTTGGTTGTTTGTTCTCTATTTAGTTGCTACTTCTGCTTCTACTATTTCTCCCAGCATCAGTTCCATTCCCATGCTTAACAGCACAAACTTTAAGGCATGGAAAGAGAATGTCATGATTGTTGTCGATGTCTAGATCGATGTCATAGATCTAGACCTTGCACAAAGGACTAAAGGACCTGCCGATCTTACAGCTAATAGTTCCTTTGATGATAAAAGGGACATGAAAAGGTTGGAACATTCAAATTACATGAGTCTTATGCTCATAAAACGCTTTATTCTAGAAACCTTCAGGGGCACTATGTCCGAAAGGGTAACTACTACCAAAGATTATCTTCATGAAATCGAAAATAGGTTTGCCAAAAGCACAAAGGTTGAAGCAAGTACAATTTTGGCAAATCTCATTTCAAGGAGGTATAAAGGAAAAGGAAACATAAGGGATTACGCCTTGGAGATGTCGCATCTTGCTTCAAAATTAAAAGCACTAAAGTTAGAGTTGTCTGAGCACATGTTTGTGCACTTAGTTTTGATAGCTTTTCCTGCATAATTTAGTCAATTTAAGGTTAGTTAAAACTGTCAAAAGGAGACTTGGACTCTAAACGAGCTCATTTCTCATTGTGGGCAAGAAGAGGAAAAGATAAAGCAAGAGAAGATAGAGAGTGCTCATTTGGAAACTACCTCAAAGCATAAGGACTTGAAAAGAAAGAAGGGTAAGGAAGTTGTAAGTGTCGCACCACAAACAACATAAGCAATAGGATAAGGCTTTTCCCTATTTTTCTATGAAAGTGCTGCACACAAGAAAAAGGATTGTACCAAATATAACACATAACATGCAAATAAAAGGTTTCTTAAGCTACTATAAAGCCAATTAATGGTGAAAGATACATCTATGTGGGCGATGGTAAACTGATAAAAGTTGAGGCTATTGGAACTTTTAGGTTATTGTTAAAGGCCATTTATTATTTGGATTTGAATGAGACTTATATTGTACTGTCATGTAGAAGGAATTTAGTTTCTATTTTGGCATTGGACAAATTTGGTTGCTCTTGTTCATTTGGAAATGGTCAATTTAGTCTTTTTTAGGATTCAATACTTATTGGTACCATTTCTTTATCATTTGTTAATAACCTATATTTGATTAATACGGTTTCCTTAAAATTTTGTATGAATGTGGAGGAATAAAGTGAAAATTAAACAATGAGAATTCTGCTTCATTATTGAACAAGTGTTTAGGGCATATCTCTAAACAAAGAACTAAACATCTTGTGTCTGATAGAATTTTTGATCCCCTTGATTATGCAGCCTTTGAAAATTGTGTTAATTGTATTAAGGGGAAACAGACAAACCTAAGGAAATCAGGTGCAATAGAGTTATGGATGTCTTATAACTTATACATATAGACATTTATGGGCCATTCCATACAGCTTCATAGAATGGTCAACAATATTTTATTACGTTCATAGACGATTACTCCCATTATGGTTACCTGTATCTCATTCATGAGAATTCCCAGTCTCTGGACGTGTTCAAAAAACTATAAGGCTGAGATTGAGAATCAAGTCAACAAAAGAATAAAAAGTGTCAGATCTGACTGTGGTGGTGAATCCTATGGTAGATATGACAGATCAGGTAAACAACATCCAGGAACATTTGTTAAGTTTCTAGAATAGTGCAGTATTGTCCCATAGTACACACATGCCAGGATGTCCTTGCATGAATGGTGTTGCTGAAAGGCGAAATAGAACATTAAAGGACATGGTAAAGAGTATGATTAGTCATTCTACTTTACTATATCTTTTTGGGGAGAAGCATTAAATACTGCAGCTTACATATTAATAAGGTTCCAACTAAAGCAACTACCGAAACCCCTTGTGAGCTTTATATGGGCAAAAGGCCCAGTTTAAACCACTTACACATTTGGGGAATTGAGGCAAGGCCATATAGGCAAAATGAAAAGAAACTAGATTCCAGAATTGTTAGTTGTTATTTTTTCAAATGCTGCCGAAGGTCTAGGGTTACAAGTTTTATGATCCTATTGTAAAGTCAATCTTTGAGACAGGAAATGCCCCGTTCTTTAAGGATGTTGAGTTTGGGAGGGGAGATAAGGTGAGACATTGTCTTTAAAAAGGAATATGTCAATATTCCCCTAGTTGTTATTGACAATGATATGGGTTTTATTCTTGATGTTATTGAAGTAACAAATCCAGAACAACAAGACAATGCTGAGGAACTCCCTATTCAGATTAAAGAAATTATTCTAGAAGAACAAACTCACTAACCTCAAGAACTAGTGTCATTAAGGAGATCCATTAGAGAAAGGAGAAGTGTGATTCTAGATGGTTACATCATATTTCTCCAAGAACATGAGGTTGACATTGGCATTGTGGAAGATGACCCAGTCAACTTCCATCAGGCCATGCAAAGTTCTAACTCTCAAAAGTGGATTGATGCCATGAATAAGGAGATAAAGTTCATGAAAGACAATGACGTTTGGGATCTTGTCTCATTTCCTGAAAGTGCGAAACCCATCAGTTACAAGTGGATATTTAAAACCAAAAGGGATTTGAAGGGCAACGTAGAGAGATATAAGGCTTGTCTAATTGCAAAGGGTTTTACACATAAAGAAGGCACTAATTATAAAGAGACATTTTGTTGGACCCCTCTTCCGCAGCCCAACATTCGGAGTCATAAAACATGAGCAAACTCATTTCTTCAACTTCAGGACAGATTTTGGGAAATTTCAAACTGGAATTACAATTTGACTTCTTCAGAACATTTGTTCCCCATTGTATTAAGTTTCTAATGACACCAAAATCATTCCATTTGGATAAGAAACCTAAAAGTTATAGCACAAACATTTTCAGACTATTTTTATAATGAAACTGTACACTATACTCAACTTCCATCCAGATATTGAAAGTCTTATGGACTGAATTAAAATTTGATTCCTTCAGATAATTTGTAGCTCTACATCTCTAGTTTATTTCGAAATCATCTCATTTAGAGCTCTACAGATCAAGATATCACTAACATACTGAAGCATGTTTAGTAGAAAAATCCAATTCATACTCTTCCAGTCGATACCCTTAATTTGACTCAATCAATATTTCTCAAATCAATACCAACAGCTATAAAGTTTTATAAAAAGATATAGGAATGTGCTAGGAAACTATTGCTTCAAAATTAGGTCATTTTGAGGTCAGATGACAAAGTTATGGTCAAAAGAGTGGAATATGTTTAGGGTTAGGGGGGGCACGATCGCGACCTACGCTCTCGCGATCGTGCGATATCATTCTGCAGAGTCGCGATCGACTTTCCCTTCTTGATTTTCTTCTTCCGATCTGTAATGGTAAAAAGAGCATAACCTTCACTAGAAATATAGGATTAAGGTCAATTAAAGACCGATTCGAAGAAGATTTCTAGACTTACAACATCTATACAGACTCCAAAAAGATATTTTGCATTCAAAAGGGTTAAAATTTCCAATCAATGTAGTTGTCCTGAATGTCCGTCCTATACAACATCATAAACTTCAAATGATCATAACTTCCAGCTCCAATATCCAAAAATTTCATACTTTATATCGTTGGAAAGCTAGAAAGATAATCTACAACTTTTATGCAGACAACTTTGGCTATTTCTACCTAGATTGATACAGTTTTTCCTTTGAGTTTATAACACATTTTTTACACCTATGAAAGCTTGCAAAATGCAATATCTCTTCATATCAGTCCACTACTAAGTACCTTTTGGTAACTCTTGAACCTCATCTCAAGTAATTCATCCCATACAACCTTTCCAATCTCTAACATGCTATTCTAAAACAAACACCCATTTGCAAATTTCAACGAAGAAGAATATGCACATACACATTCCTCTTCCACAACCATCATACTCAACCTATAACATAACATAATCACACACAAAAGGAAACCTTTAAATTCTCATTGTCATTAGTAAGCAAAGTAAATAATTGAACAATATTTATTTACATATCAATGTACACATCACTAACTTAACACACGACATAAAATACATTGGATGCTCAATGTTTGATATGCTTATAAAGCTATCCAAAAGTCTAGCCACTAACTTAGTTACAAAAGTCTATAATATCTTGGAGTTTCCGATGCCTTGCAAGGTTCAACACTCATCTTGGTTTGTACCTAAGGAGGGAATAGCGGGTTGAGCTACACGGCACAATGGCTAATACATTTATAGCCATCGGCAATAAGCCATACAATCAAACATATATACACATATGTCCAGCAATTCAATAATTCATAATTCATCTCACAACTCATAATTAACAAAAATGTCATCACATAGAGCATATCATGTAATTATCTATCAAAGCATAACACTCAATTATGCATCATACTCAACAAATAAATGATAAAATGCATAAAAAATTCCTCGGGAGTTTCTTGGAACGAAACGAACAAACCGAAGTTTACACTGTGAACAAAACGAGTCCGATTTCTCAGGATCTCATGGCCTCAAGCGGGCAACCGAAAGAAAGCTATAGGTCAACGAGCACGTGACTAACGAATTGGGTTCCTCTCTTGCCCAATCACAAACAAATTTATGCTCAATTTAGTCAATCACAAATTCGTACTCTCATGCTTCTTTCATTTCATCATATTCTCATATTTTCATGCTTTTTCTTTTTTTCATTCAATTCAAAATGTCATAACCTTTTTCAAAGTATAACATGGTCATAATTCATCATGCTTTTTCAAATCTTCACAACAATTCAAATTCACGCAATTAAAGAATAAACACATAAGTAGGGCATTTGCCCTTCACACAACAACTATAAACATATTACTCACCTAATTTTTGCTGAAAATCTAAGCTCAAGATTGCATTTCCTCTTGCTCTTGAGTAATGTTTTCTTGATTCCCTTCAAATAAATCAATTTCTATTTATTCCATATTCAGATGAGAATTCATAAAACTTCAAGAATAAATGAAATACTAAAATTGAATTTAAACCTAACCTACCCATAGTGCATCTAGGTTAGAAAAACCAAAATCCTAGCTTAGAAATCCAAAATCAAATTGGTTTCATCTTCCTCCTCTTTCTTCCTTCATTCCCAACACAAACCCTAATCACTATTTAATCCCTTTTTGAACCTAGCCAAAGGAAAGATGAAAACTTACTTCCAACAAGTTGATTTCCTCTTCTTTTTCTTCTTCCTTCTTCTCTTTTGCTTTTCACGTTTTTTCTTCTTTCTCTTTGGTTCTCACGACACTTCTCTCCTCAAGACCATTTTTAATGGAATTTTTCCCATTTTACCCTTTATTTACCTTGTCCTTTCCATTTTGCCCCTTCTTTCATTCAATCCACCTACTAACTCCTTTAAGCTAACTTAATTCTAACCTTTCCATATTAATTCTAACTTAATTATAATCCTTCCATCTAATTCCAATCTCTATTCATGTCACTATATTAAAAAATAATCAAACAATTAAATAATTGACCAAAACCTAAATAAATAATTAAATAAAACAAATCGATAATAACTGAAAAAAATTCGGGGTCTAGCAATTCTTCCCCCCCACCCCCCAAAAGATTTTCGTCCTCGAAATTCTTACCTGAGTCCACAAAAAGGTGTAGATACTTCTCCTTCATTGCTTCCAAAGGCTTCTATGTTGCCTACTTCGTTGAATGGTTCTTCTGTAAGACTTTAACCAGCTTCACAATCTTATTTCTCAACACATTTTCCTTCGAATCTAAGATCTCCACTGGTTGGTCCTCATAGGTTAGATCTTCCCTTAATTAGTCGTCTGAAGATTGAACTATGTTTTAAGGATCTAATCGATACTTCTTCAACATCGATACGTGGAAGACATTGTGAATTTTAGATAATTCAGGTGGCAAAGCTATCTTATAGGCAAAAGGCCCAATCTTTTCAATGATCTCATAATGGCCTATGTATCTCGGACTAAGCTTGCCCTTCTTGCCATGGAGAAGCTCTAAGAAACACTGTCTCCAATTTCAAATTCCATCTCCTTCCTATACGAATCCGTATACCTTTTCTTTTTTTCTTCAGCTGCTTTGAGTCCCTGTTTCACCATTTTAATCTTATAAACCATGACTTGTACCAACTCAGACCCTAAAAGCCTCCTTTCCCTTTCCTCATCCCCACAAATAGGAGTTCTACACCTCCTACCATACAAAGCTTCATAAGGTGCCATCTGAATTCCTGAGTGATAGGAATTATTGTAAGCAAACTTAAATAAAGGTAAATGATCATCCCATGAACCTTTGAAATCCATAACACAAACTCTTAACATTGCCTCCAATATTCGTATTGTTCTCTCCGATTGACCATCTGTCAATGGATGGAAAGTTGTACTAAAATGCAACCTAGTTCCCAAAGCCTCTTTTATGTATTCCCAAAATCTGGAGGTGAACCTGGGATCTCTATCTGAAACTATAGAGCTTTGAATCCCATGAAGCCTAATTATCTCATCTATTTATTTCTTGGCCAAATCATTCAAAGAATCTGTCTGCTTAATTGCCAAGAAATGTGCGGTCTTGGTTAGCCTATCCATAATCACCCGTATTGCGTCATGCTTCCTGCAAGTCCTTGACAATCCCATCAAGAAATACATTGTAATCTTTTCCCACTTCCATTCAGGAATAGACAAGGGTTTAAGCTTGCCTAGTGTTCAGCCTTGATTTGCTGGAACACTAAGCATCTTTTAGCATATTCTGCAACTGATCAAATAAGTCATCTATACGTGGAAGTAGATATCTATTCTTGATAATGACATGATTGAGCTTCCTATAATCCACGCACATCCTCAACGTTCCATCTTTTTTCTTTACAAAAAGGACTGGAGCTCTCCACGGTGAAGAGCTAGGCCTAATGTAACCTTTCTCCAACAACTCTTCCAATTGCTCCTCGAGCTCCTTGAATTCTACCGTAGCCATTCTATAAGGTAGAATTGAGATCGGTGCAGTACCTGGAAGAATTTTAATGGGAAATTCAATTTCCCTAGGTGGTGGTAGTCCTTGTAATTTCTCAGAAAAGACATCCGGGAATTCCATGACTACATGACTTTCTTCTGACTTCCCTCCATTTGCCTTTGTGTATACCACATAGGCTAAAAATGCTTCACACCCTTTCCTCATCATTTTCTCTGCCATCAAGGCCGAAACAATTCTCGGTGAGCTAAATTTTCTTTCTCTTATAAACATCACCTTTCTTCCATTATCCAACTCGAACTTCACTATCTTTTGTTTGCAACCTAAGTTGGCATGATACTTTTCTAACGTATCCATGCCCAATATCACATCCAATCCCCCCATCTTCAACGGCATCAAATCCACCACTAATTGTCCTTTACCAATACATATCTCACAATCTTTATAAACTCGACTAATAACAATATACTGGCGAATTGGAGTGCTCACCATCAAAGGAGTATCCAATGGGCTCAAATCGCTACCATACATAGTTCTACCCAACGAAACAAAAGAGTAGGTAGAGGTCGGATCAATTAAAACAACAACATTAGCAAAAAATAATTTAACCATACTAGTCACAACTTCTGGAGCAGTCTCTGCATCCTCTCGTGTCATTGCAAATACTTTAGCTGGTGCTTACCCCCTTGATCTTCCTAGAGTACTTACTCCCTTAGCTACCTCAGAACTGCCCACTTTCGTTGCAGTCTTGTGCCCTATTGTTTAAGTTCTCTTTGAAGCTTGCATCTGTGTTCCCTCTCTTTTTGCATACTTCAGACACTCTCTAGCCATGTGTCCTTTCTCTCCACAATTAAAGTATGCTCTTCTCAATCGGTAACATTCCCCTCTATGAAACCTTCCACAGTGTTCACATTTGGGAATTGGTGGCTTATCCTTATCTCCCTTTCTTACTACCTCCCATCGTTGAGGCTTGATAAGAAACAGTAGAAGTCCTCATAGGTCTAGGCCTGCTTGTACCACTGCTCCTCTCCTCAGACTGCACAAGAAAAGTCCTGGCACTCCTCTCATGTATAGAAGCAAGACCCTCCCCTTGAACTATTCTCCCCCCTTTCTCTTTTTGTTCACGACGCTCTTTATATTCCTAATGTTCTCTACCCTCAGTGCCACTTCAATTAGCTGTTAAAAATCACTGAAATTTTGTACCACCACTTTCTCTCTGATGGCTAGATGCAACCCCAATTCGAACCTACGACACTTAGCTGCCTCACTCATCATCATCTCTGCTACATACCGGGATAGCTATGTAAACCGGTGCTCATACTCACTCACCATCGTTTCCCTCTGTGTGAGACTCAGAAACTCTCTCTGCTTCCACTAAACATATACTTTAAACAAGTAATTCTTCTTAAATACTGCTAAGAAATCCTTTCATGCAAGCACTGACGGTCTCACCTGACTTCCCGGCACACTCTCCCACTAATGCAAAGTATGCCTCTGAAGTAAGCTAACAGCATGCATAACCTTCTCACCATCCTCACAATATATTTGATCCAGTATCCTCTCGATCTTCCTCATCCAAGTCTCTACTTCTTCTAGATCCATGGTCCTATAGAAATCCACTGCCCCAAACTTCTTGAGCTTATCAATCTGTTTCCCCTTCTTAGCTGGGGCCAAAGTAGAAGATTGCGACATCTAGCCCGTGGTCTGAGAAAATGCCTGAAACATCCTTAGATCTAATAGAGCAGACACTTGCTTTGTCAAAAGAGTGGACTCCTCCATCTCTGATCAATCGAGCTCATTACTAGGCCCTACAAAAGCCTCACCATTCCTTAGGGTTACAGACTCATCGGTACTCTCCTCCCTTGGTGGACAGTCAGGTGCAATCGATTCTTGCAATACTCCTCAAGTCCTTCTACGAGGTGGCATCTTACTCCTTCAATGGAAACACTAACGATTAGCTTATATTTCATTTTAATCTTAATCCCTACATGTATGCATGACATGCATGTCACTTAATGCAATCAATTAATTCACAATGCAACAAGTAATCACATAGCATAACAATTCATCCTACTATGCATTCTATGCCTAGGAAAAACCTAAGCTCTGATACCAAACAATGTTGGATATCGCTTCCGGAGCTCAACATTCAGAGTCATAAAACGTGAGCAAACTCATTTCTTCAACTTTAGGATAGATTTTGGGAAAACTCAAACTGGAATTGCAATGCGACTTCTTCATGTTCCCCATTGTCTAAGTTTCTAATGACACCAAAAGCATTTCATTTGGTTCAGAAATCTAAAATTTATAGCCCAAACATTTTTGAATTGTTCTTATACTAAAACAACACGATATACTCAACTTCCATCTAGATATTGAAAGTCTTAAAAACTTAATTAAAATCTGATTCCTTCAGAAACTTTGTATCTCTACGTCTCTATTTTATTTAGAAATAAGAAACATCTCATTTAGATCTCTACAGATGAGGATATCACCAACATACTGAAGCATGTTCAGTCGAAAAATCCAATTCATACTCTTCCACTCAATACCCATATTTGATTCAATCACTCTTTTTCAAATCAATACCAAAAGATATAAATTTCTATACAAAGATAGAGGAATCTGTTAGGAAACAATTGCTTCAAAAATCAGGTCATTTGGAGGTCGAACGACAAAGTTATGATGAAAAGAGTGGAATATGTTCAGGGCTAGGGAACACTGACAGGTCGCGATCGATCGTGATCGGGACTTTCCCTTCCTATTTTTCTTCTTTCAACCTGTAATTGTAAAAAGGGCATAACTTTCACTACAAATATTAGATTAAAATCATTGAAAGACCAATTCGAATAAGACTTCTAGACCTACAACTTCTACGAAGACTCCAAAAAGATATTTTGCTACAAAAGGGCTAAATTTTCCAATCAATGTAGCTATCCCGAATGTCCGTCCTATACAACATCACAAACTTCAAATGATCATAACTTCCAGCTTCGATATCCAAAAATTTCATACTTTATATCGTTGGGAAGCTAGAAAGATAAACTACAACTTTCATAAAGACAACTTTGGCTAATTCTTCCTAGATCGATACAGTTTTTTCTTTGAGTTTAGAACACAATTCCTATACCTATGAAAGCTTGCAAAATGCAATATCTCTTCATATCAATCCACTACTAAGTACCTTTCGGTAAATCTTGAACCTCACCTCAAGTAATTCATCCCATACAACCTTTCCAATCTCTAACATACACATCACTAACTTTATTTGAACAAGCTTTATTTACATATCAACATACACATCACTAACTTAACACACGAAACAAAATACATTGGATGCACAATGTTTGATATGCTTATAAAGCTATCCAAAAGTCTAGCCACTAACTTAGTTACAAAAGTCTCTAATATCTTGGAGT
>JANZLH020000115.1:1536527-1549349 GCA_026770325.2 Erythroxylum fimbriatum
TAATTCATATTCCAACTCCACCTCATCCATACACAAATTCACATTTCAAATCCATACACAAATCCATATTTCATTAACATCATAAATTAACAGTTTTACAAACTTCAATGGGCATTCCGAGCCACAATACAATATTTCGCAAAATCCCAAAATACATAAAAATACTTGAACTATAATTGCTCAACATACGACTACAGCCTTGTTTTACATAAATTATTTCAAAACAAAACAAAGCACGCAAATCCAGAGTAATGCCTTGACTCTCTTTCACTCTGTATCTTGCTCATCACCTGGAGATGGGATGGAAATAGGGGTGAGCTTAAAAAGCTTTTGGGTAACAAATTTATAACGAGTAATAAGCAAAACCGTTTAAAAAGCTCATTGTCATAGAAAATTCTTATTGAGTCATAAAACACATGTTTCTCAAAATTCTTATTAAGTAATCAAAATCACAAACAACACAATTCATGCATTTTCAACTTATTCGCAAATCATAAACACATGAGCACATCAAAATAGTTTGGGTAGATCCATAAACATGACGAACTACACAATTCCACATAATAGTCTTGTGTAGTCGTAAACTTGAGGGAATCTATGAAGGAGCTCGGTGTCATTAGCGGGCAGGCGGGAGAAGCCTTTAACTTGGTCAATGTACACGTGACATTCTTGAATGGACTACACCAAACCCACATAATATGTAATTCATGAATTGAAAACATTTTGCCCAAATGGCACATTTTTGGAAACTTGTCTTTCATAAGCATGACATATTTCATATGTATTTCTATCATCATTTCACAATTCATCATCAAAATTCATACACCAAAACATGTAGCACTTTCACAAATCATTCAAAAGTAATAAAGGCAACATTTATGAAGTAATTGAAATCATTTTACTTTCTTGATTTGGACAAACATCATTGGCTCATTACTCAATTATAAACATGAAACTCACCTTGATTTCCTTGCTTGAGACTTTGCTCAAAATGTCTCTCCCCTTTCAATATTTCAAAGAAAATTTTCAAAATTCTCAAGTTTATTATAATCTTTATTGCTTATTCTTATTAACTAACATCCCAGTTTAGTTAAAATCTACTAGAAACATTTTAGGTTTATTATTGATTGTTGAATTGAATTAGTATGCAAAAGGATGAAAGTTATGGTAAACTTGCTTTTATAATCCATATTTTTAGCAATCATTGAGATGGTTAATTTGAATGAAAATTGCATATTATTCACACATGAGACTTATTTGAGAGCTTTTGAGCCTAAGAGAAAATATATCATTATTTTACGTTCTTTTATTCTTTATTGTGTGTTATCATGAATAGATGGATGATTCTACAACTTACTTTTATTATTTATCTTGAGATCACATTTTTAAACTAGAGGCATTAAAATGATAAAGACACCTAGATTTAGTTTTAGCCTATTTTCTTTGACTATTATCCAACTTATTTTTATCCCTTAAGAGTGACCGCTTTTGAAACTTAACCTTCTTATTTATTATAACCACATTGATAGCCTTTACCGTATTTTTCTTAAAAACTTTTATTATTTTTTGAACCCTAAAGGAATTTAAATTTACTTGATTACATGAAAGTTAGGTTATATTGAAGAATTTTATAAAAAAAAAGGTATGGCATTTCTATAATTGTTGGTAATTGGTCATTGTTAATTTGTTTCTTCTCAAGTGATCCGTTGTTATAATTTTATATTCTCTCCAAATTTGCTTAAAGAAATTTAAAAGTTGAAAATTATTTATTGCGAGCATATTGAAAAAAAAGGAAAAAGTTGTAATATTTATTGGAGAGTGGGAATAAATATTGTTGTACCAATGAAATTATTGTTTGAAGGACCTATGTTATGAAGAACCAAGTTTTATGTAATCTTATTTATGTGAATTTCCTTCAATATTATTACCTCTTTTAATTATTCATACCATAACTTTACCTAAGCTTTGTTAAATCCTATTTAAAAGACCTTTCATTTTTGTTTCTAGTTTACTTATTAATAGTGTAGATATGATTTTATTACAAGCTTATAGTTAAGAATCCTCCAATATGATAAGTTATCAGTTTGTTATATGTTCCACCCTAAACTCTTAGAATGCACTAAGTGAATCCTTTGTGAAGGTGTGGAATTTGTGATTTTGATTTCAAAAGGATTACCAATGTGATTGCTATTGATATCAACTTATGAAATTGGGTTTTAAGATAACTTGAGTTTAATTGTATATATGTTGATTTGATTGATAGGATATGATGATTTAGGGTGTGGATGGACAAGTTAAGGTTATTAAGGGATGGATGTTTTTAAGTTTGATGATTTTGATTATGATGATTTGGATTATGATTTTCTTCAGGACAATCAAAAGCTTAAATGTAGGGATGTTTGATAAATGTTTATTAGACTATGCTTTTATACCCATATTTAGTGTGTTTTGTTTGTTATTTGATAGTTTTATGTTATTTTTGGTACTTATTTTGTTTCTAGTATGTTTTCAAGTCTCAATTTCCTTCATAGATCAAAAGGAGAAGAATTTAAATGAAATATAGGTAAAACATGAAAGAATTGGAGCTATTTTTGGAGATATACACCTGTGTGATGAGTTAGACTCCTGTGTGACTAACATACACGACTGTATAAAGGACCATGTAAGTGACTACGAATATGTAAAGCTTCAAAGACACATGTGAAGATACACGCCCCTGTAAATCACATACACGAACATGTCGCTTACTGTGTAACACACTAGAAATATGTAAATTTGTCATTTTGAGGTCTTTTAAGATGCACAATCAATTGTGTGACTAATCATATATATTCCAAAAACCCTCATTTCGTAATAAAAAAAGTAATTATGAAGAAGAGACGAAGAGAGAAGCAATAAAAGTTAGAGTTTGAGGCAAAAGTTAGAGATCTAATAGAGAACAACCTTTTATCGAAGTTTCAAGAGGATAACGTTAGAGAAAAGGGGATGTATACCTTATGGATTCTTTTCTTTTTAATTATTCTTCTTAAATTTTGATGTTTGTTTTGTTTTCTATATTTCTGAACTAAATTTGTTTAGTGCATAGTTATGATGAACCCTAAGTTGGGATGGGTATGATGATTTGATCTTTTATTTAATTCAATTTGATTAATTGATTCACTGCGATTCAATTATGCATTTTTAATTCTTGAATTAACATGTCTAAGATATTAGTTTAATGTTTGATTTACATATAACTAAAATTAAAAATTTCTTTTGTATCAATAGATACACCATAATTGGAAAGAGTTGCATATCAACCAAGAGATATGTCGAATAGTGAAATTCACGAGTTGAATAAAACGATCTTGGGTGTTTTAAATAGAAAGATGTTTTGGTTAATCACTGATGATTAATTGTTAATAGTTCTGAGAAAAATATTATCATAAGAAAAAGATTTTCAAGGTGTAATGGTTAATAATTAAATTGCATGATAAAGAGTTAATATTTAAGAAATCTTAAGGGATTCATTATCTAAGTACTAGTTATTTAATATTGATTAATCGTAGTGTTATCTATGATCTGGTTTATTATTACGTTAAATTTTAGTTTAGTTTATTCTTAATTAAATCATCATCCTATTTGTCGGTTAGAAAAAAGAAAAGAAATTACTACTAGTACTTGTAGTCCCCATAAGATCGATACTCAAAATTCACAGACACTATACTATAGTTCAATAGGTGTACTTGCCTGTAAGATCTACAGAGTAAAGATTAGCACACCATATCAAGAAACTTGAAAATCTCTATTCAAATTCATATAATCCTAGAACCACTCTAATACCACATGTTAGATATAACACAAACTTTTGTAATCAGCACAAGATCAACCATGAACTTGTATAAATGAAGATAATATTAAATTTTACTTATTTTTTATCCATTTGTTGATGAACAACTTGAGCAAACTATTGAACAGTTTGAATAAGCTTCTTGATGGATGAATAAGCTACTACAACTTTCGATCAACCTTAACAAAAGTTATATACTTTTATGTCGTTAACATCTTTTTGCAGCTTTCTTAATACATGGACCTTTTAACGAGTAAGAAAAATTGAATATTCATAAGCTTACTTTAATAGGTAGTAGGAGACCTTAGCAACTAATCATAGTAACCTTTTTGGACCTTCCCATCACAAACTCAATAAATAACTAACTCACACTAATAAGGGCTTATTTTTCTCATTAGACTTTAACTCCTTTAACTAAATTCTTTGTTGAACTACTTACTTAAATTTAATTTGAAACAAATTTAATCTTCTTAGCCTTAATTCTTTCAAAATTCATAATTAATAAATGTCCAAAATGAATTTAAAATTCCAACAATTGAAGCTACATGAACTAAAAACCAAGACATTAAAATAACAACTCATTTTTGCGCCGTAACTCCCTTTCGTTACATATTCGAGTTTGAACCAGAACTATAAGGTACCCAAAGCTCGGTGCCTCAACGTCAATGACCTTTGTGGACTTTGCACAATACTTAATACGGCCAGATCAATACAATCACATACAAGTCTCGTACTGAGAAGACTCGCAATAACTTCAGTCTAACCTATATGAAATATTAAACATGAATTATATACACATATTAAAGGTTCAAATGCAACGAAAAATGGTGACAACAACCCCAACTTTGACTTCCAACACATCAACGACAAAGGAAAATGGTGAGTAATGAGCATGAACGTGAGAAACGTGACGAGTGTCAACGGCAAATTAGAACGATGAATTGTTTCTTGACTTTAAGGTATTTTAGAAAATAAGATTGGGGATTCGAGGGAGGAAGGAGAAGCACGTGACTTTTTCGCCAACAATTGCCATCATTTTGTTAAAGTAATAAAATGACAACACGAGGTGCTGGTGAATTAGTAAGAGATTTTTTTTTGGCTTAAGTGAGATTGCGGGTTCGAACCGTCTTCATGTATGCAGCTATTTAAAACTTAAAGTTAGAACTTTGCCTCTCGCAAAGGACCTACCTAACTCTAGCGGGGACTAGTCTGAGAGTGGATGGTTTAACGATATCTTCTCGTAATTGAGACCCTCTTAGGACACCTCGTGGAAATCAAAAAAATAATAATAAAACAACATCGTTTTAAGTCAAAAAAATCAAACCCCCTCGGATCAAGACCAAATTATCATCCATATTAAGCGCCCGCCCTTACTTTTGTTCTTTTATTTTCTCTTTAAAATTTAATAAAAAGTATTTAATTAAATATTTATTTTTTAATTTTCATATTTTTAAAACATATAAAATAAATTCAATTTTCTATTTAAATTTTATAATTAAAAATAAAAAACTATTTAACTATTTAACATTAACTACTAATAAAATTAAAATTAAAATTATTTAATTTATTGTTAATGTTTAATTCCTCAAAAGAACTTCACACAAGTTTTATCTTCTAAAAAATAAATGTTATAATAAAGGATTCAATTTTAGTTATATAAAATTGAAGGACTATTTTTGTAATTTGAAAAGATATTCAAAATGGTAATTGACATTGATTTGTTACGAATTGAATACATTTGAAAAAGTTAGCTTTTAATTATGCAATCTCGTTCACACAATATACCTCATTCTATTTGTTGTTACATTTTATCATTTCCTGATTTTAATTAGGATGGCAGTGTGTTTAAATTTAGTTGTTTTTAAGGGTGGATCCATGGATTAACTCTAGGCTTAAATAAATTGAAGGCTTAATTATTTTAAGTAAAACAATATTGTTTTATTTAAAAAATTAGGTCACGGATAAATTTAGGTCTAAACAACTCAAACTCTAATCTAATTAAAAAAATTAAATTATTCTACATTTTAACTTAAAAAATTATTTTAAAATTTTGTATGATGGGCCACGAGCTACTCACTGTCATCCCTAATTTTAATGACTCTAAGTTTTTGTACCCCTATCCAGTGCCTACTTAGTTTTTCTTTGATCTCACGCAACCATCTAATATAATAAATTATATGGTTGAGAACAAAAGAAAACATAGGGCAATGAATAGGAGTACAGAAGATCTGTTTCTAATTTTAATAGGAAATTCGAGGAATAGATCTGCTGTTCATTTTTTTGTTTATTCTGTATTTTATAAATTTCGGTCATTTATTTATATAATATCGGCGTAAACAAAGAACTGAAATTTATATACGAAGATAAGCACACCAAAAAAACAGACAAAAGGTCCTGGCAGGAAATCCGAATACTCGAGGAGTCTCAAAGGCTCAAACAGTGTCTTGTGTTGTCCGTACCTGGAAGAGAAGTCAATTGTTGACCATTATCGCATTCAACAAGTCCCTTAAAAGCCATGTTTGCTAATTGCTACTTTCTTCCTTCTTTATCAAGGAAAAGTAAAGATAGAGAGAGAGTTAGCTTTCATGGAAGTTGCAAGTTGATAAGATTTTTCTCTACTCCCCTCTTTTCTTCCTACTCTAGAAGGCTAAAATCTTCTCTCTTTCACTTTCTCTCACTTCATCTTGAGCCAAGATCTGTCCAGAAATAGAAAAGGAAAGAAAGAAAACAATCTTTCTGTTAGATTTTGTGGATGCTGTGGTAATACCTGCTTGAATGGTGATAATTTCTGATTTTCCTTATGTGACTTGTTTCTCAAACTCAATATCGACACTTTATTCAGGCACCCTCTGAGACTTACAGAATTTAACCCAGTTTTCTTTGCTGTTTTTTTTTTTCAACAAAGCCAAATCTGTTTATGGATCTTTTTTAAATTGTCAACTTAGCTGCAATTGTTTTCAAGTTGCTGTGGTTTGATCATGGCAAAGCTTTGAACGTATTCCAGAGAGCGCCAACTTCATAGAGTTTGATGAACTTCATTATCTCAGAACCTATGCGTGTTGACGGAAAGTTTGCATAGCTCAGCTCTGTGTCGTTTGAAGCTTCCTGTTCTGAGTTATAAAGCATTTCTCAATTTGGGATTGACTTCTGCAAGCGCTATTTGGTTTAGTTGAAGTGCTTGAGATTTGGCATTTTATTTGGATTATTTTCCTACTTTGGTGACGCATTGCTGCCAGTATACAATGCCTAACTACGAAGGACGACAACATATTGTTGCTGCGGCTCAACATTTATTGAAGGCATTGGAGGCGAATGGGAACCTGAGTGATGATGTCAAAAGACTCGTTTCAGAGCTTGATTGTCATTTGTCCGCAATCTCTTTCACAACTGAATCAGAGGGACTAAAGCTTACTGAGGTTGAGGAACGCCTGAAATCTGCTGAGAGACAGGTTATGCAGTGGGAATCAAATCCATCTCTGATACGGGATTCTGGTCCCATCAAAACCTCTGAGTACCTGCAGGCCGTGAATGAAACTCAATTACTAAAGGAAACTTTAGGAGGCTTGCCAATCAACAATATCGGGAAGCAGAGGGAACTTGCTAATCGAGCAGAGTGTGTCTTGCAGATTGCGATGTCAAGACTTGAACAGGAGCTATACCACATTATTCTTCAGCACAAAAAACCTTTTGAACCGAAGAGCATGTCCTTTCATTCATGGGGGCCAGATGTAGTTTATGATGAATCTTTTGATTCAGTGGACGCTGAAATAGTTGATAGAGCATCTTCTGGAGGTGTGACTGCCCGAGAATCAGTTGAATATATTGTTGACTTGGTTGATCCGCAGGTAACTCCTGACATCAAGGCCATTGCTTGTGCCATGTTTGCTTCTAGTTATGAGACAGAATTTTGTGAAACCCTTGTTCACCTCAGGAAGCAAGCGTTGGATGAATACTTGTCCTTTCTCAAGTTTGAGAAAGTTAGCATTGAAGAATTACTGAGATTGGACTGGACTAACTTGAACAGCCAGATTCACAGATGGTTATGGACTGTGAAGAACGTTGTTCATGTGTATCTTGTGGGCGAGAAACGCTTTTGTGACCAAATATTAGGTGATTTTGGTTCTGTGAATTCATTTTGCTTTGTTGAGATATCTAAAGCTTCAGTCTTGCGTCTCTTGAATTTTGGGGAAGTTATAGCAATGGGACATCATCGGCCCGAAAAGTTGTTTCGCTTGCTCGACATGTATGAGGTTGTCTCTAATGTTCTTCTTGATATAAACGGTTTATACTCAGAGGAGGCTGGTTCTTTCATTAGGATTGAATTCCATAACCTTCTAATGAGTTTGAGGGATTCTGCGAGGGTGACATTTTTGGAGTTTGGGAAATTTATTGTATCTGATGCATCTCCACAGCCTCTCCCTGGAGGTCGAATTCATGACCTGACAAGATATGTTATGAATTACATCAGCGCTCTGACTGTTTATAGTGGTATCCTCGATTTGATTCTCAAAAACCGACCCGTAGATGGCAGTCCTGAGATGGATAATAGACAGGAATCACAGGACGTTTCTTCTTATTCACTTTGTCCATTGGCTCATCACTTCCGGTCACTTGCATCTGCTCTTGAATCCAATCTTAATGAAAAATCGAAAATGTGCAAAGATGATTCCTTGGGACATATTTTCTTAATGAACAACATCCACTACATGGTCCAAAAGGTTAAGGACTCTGAATTGAGGCTTCTTTTTGGAGATGAATGGATTAGGAAGCACAATGGTAAGTTTATGATGCATGCCACGAGGTATAAGAGAGCCACTTGGAGCTCTATCGTCTCTATAATTACAGATGAGGGAAGGGAAAGTGCCAAAAAAAGATGTAAGAGATTCTGTAATGCTTTTGAAGCAGTGTACAAGATCCAGACTCAGTGGTATATTCCAAATCCTCAGCTTCGCGAGGACTTGCAGATTTCGACTTCCCAGAATCTACTCCCTGCCTACCGCAAGTTTCTTGCGAACAGCAAAAACATTGCCGACAAGTATATTAAGTACAATCCTGAAGATGTAGGAAAAATGCTTTTGGATTTTTTTGTAGGACCGCAAGATCACTGAAGTCTTATCGGTTTCAAGTTTCCAGTCTTTGCTTTTATATTCTCCATTCCTTTAGCCATTTCTTCGTCAAGTTTTATTAGTCTGTTTAATTTTCAGGTTTCTTCGTATACCTTAAACCTTGTCTTGTACTAATGGTTTTGAGCATAATCTATACATGGTGCATATTCTTACATACATTGTCTATGTCAGAATTCATTGTGGAAATTGAGCTTCATCGCCAGGTGGTCGACCTCAAACGGTCAAGGTTTTTTGGCTTTGAAAGTAAGCCGGGCTAGTAAGTTGTATCAGGAAGATGCACGTACAAGTGCAGTTAATGATTCTAGATGGTCTTCCCCTTCTACAAGCTCTTGCATGTGATCAATTTAAACATGTAATAATTCAAAGCAAGTAGGTCAAGTGGTTTTAGGTACGTGCGGAGACTTTTCTGTTTGAAGTCTAGCAGAATAGTCAAACTTCTGCTTTTATCGATCGTGTTGTGGAATTGACTATAAATACATACCACACGTTCTTTTTTTTTTTTTATCACGAGATGTATTACGAGCGTAGACTAATCTCCGCTCATACCAGGTCTGACCACGAGAGATACAGACCACATATTCTGACTAAGCTAATTTTGGTTTGGGTAATAAATGCTACAAGAGGTGCATTGAAGAGCACCTTTTCACCAAGATTTCCGGATATTCAAGAATCAAAACGATGACAGAACCTGTGTTCTATACTTTTATTCATAGCCGGTCAACTTGGAACCTGGTTTATGGTTATGAGTTAAAGTTTTGCCCAGGTCTGAAGTGAGTAGCCTTTTCTTTTTACCATTGTTTGTTTCCCTATTCTGGTTCACGACGTTTAGAGTAAGGTTTTAACTCCAAGAATTTCTTTTATTTTCTGGTTGGTCATTCAAAACAAGTTAAACACCACTGACTGAATGTCCTACTGACAAGTTGATAAATCTTGTCTGATCTGCTCGTTGCATGAGGAATTACGGAACCATCTTCTCTTCAAATGTTCATAACCATTTGGGATTATATTACTGCTAAATATTTGTGGCTTGATCCAAGAGATTCACTCATAGATATTACACATAGAATATAAACTCAAAATGCCTATTCGAAACCAGATCAGCAGATTCATACTATTGCACTGGAAATTTGTATCAACAACGCAATATAAGACACTTTTCTTCCAAGGAAGCTTTGATATCAGTGATCCTCACTGAAATTAGGGAGCTCATTTTGATAAAGAATTTACGCCAGACATGTAGCTTAAACATGTTTCTCACTGCATTGCATATCTAGAGTAACGCTTTCAGCAAATATTTTCATCTTGTATGAATCTCTTATTTATTGATTAATTCCATTTCTTTTTTCATTAAAAAAACAAAGAATTGTAATTTTTCAAAAATCTGACTTGCAACTAAAATATTCTTTACACAGTTTTGCGATCTGGTAAATCAATTTGAAAATGTTTATTTTTTTGTTGAATTAATAGGAGAGACAATATTTCATTTGGACAAAATATAATGTTGAAAGTGTCCACTTGTTTTCTTAATAATTCTATGGAGTAGCTCATTAATTCTAATTTATTATAATATATATTGTTATTATTATTATTATTTGGTAATAGCTATAATAATAAGTTGTTAATTGTTAATGTGTAAAATAATTTAATGAACGACAAAGTCAATATATTATAAATTATAATATTTGTAGCGAATATTAAAAAATACAAAATACAAATTGATACTTTTTATTTGTAAAATTGATTAATATCGTTTTTACCAATTGATAAAAAGTTAAATTTTGATTTAGTATTAAAGAAAAATAATCATGAACAGTGGCTTATATGTTTTGTAGGAAAAAGGAATTAAAGTAGGCTTATTGGTAATCACGGTAATTATATATTTTCATAATTCTGTAAGTAGAAGAAGTTGGGGTGATTTAATCTAATTTGATAAAATGGTGTTTTACCTGTATGAAATCGGTTTTTTCCACAATATGCAATACATCTGATTTGACAAATCAAAGGGATCATACTGTCGACCTTTTGGAGAAAAGTTTTGTATTAATTCAAAAGTATTGGGATTGTAAAAACTATTCTATACTGTAAAAATATTTTGAAATGAATGCTTAAAATAATTTTTTAAAAGAAATAATTTAAACTTTAAGAAAAATCAGTGTTTATTGGTTTTATGCATTACTTTAATAAATGAGTTTTGATTTATATAAAAATAATTTTTGTTATTAAATTTTTAGAAATTATTTTTGGTAAAATATATTTCTAAGGGGTCTCTTCAAAAAAATCTCTTAAAGTTATGGCTAACTTCGGAATTATATGGACCCATGTACATTAAGTTTGTCTCATTATATATTATTAAATTGAATAATTATAAAAAAAAACATCTAAACTTTAAAAATAATAATAAAATGCTTAAACTTTCAATTTTTTTCAATTCTAGCTCGACGTTATTTATTTTTTTCTCTCAGTCCTTAGCCCTCAGCCTTTTGTTTTTTGTTTGTTCTTCTGACGCTTCAAAGTACTCTCGCGTTACAACATGTTGTACTAATAAGTTCTTTATTTTTAGTTCATTCTCTTGATGCTCTTAGTGATATGGTGTCAGGGATGCGTAATATGAAAATCAAAGGGTGAAGGCGTCAAGAGAACAAATTGAAACGAAAGAAGAAAAAAAACTAATATCAAAAAGTAAGGTCGTTGGGGCTACGTAATCTGAAAAAAAAAATGAAAGTTTGAGCATTTTATTGCTACTTTTTGAAATTTAGACTAGAATTGCAAAAAATTGAAAATTTAGGCATTTTATTGCTACTTTTTAAAATTCAGACTATAATTAAAAAATTAACGAAAATTTGGGCTTTTTTTAGTAACTAACCCTTATTAAATTGATGCATCATAAAGTTTGTTTGGGGTGGGACAAGTTATATTTATTATCATAGATCCCTAGGGATGACAATGGGTCCAGTCGTGGCCCGCGTGGTAGCCCGACGGCCACATATTTTTTAAAAAAATTAACAAAATGAAGTCGTTTTATGTCTTCCTGTCGGACCACGGGCCGAGTCGGGCCATATTTGTCATCCCTATGGATCCACTCCATTTTAATGAATTTACATGCAAATTTTAAAAAAAAAGCTTTGAAGTTTCTAGATAGATGACATAGCAATTCTTGTATATTTATTCAGAACAATAAAGATTATAAAGCCTTGAATGGTATTATTCTTTCTTCTGCTAAAATTTCTCTCGACGACTTTACTAATTAGTAAGTTGATAAAGTTTTAGGTTGGAATTTTGTACGGCCTTATTGAAGGAAACATTTAGGAAGACTCAAGACTTCTTTATTCTTGGAACTATGATATGGATTATAAAAATTACCAAGTCAAGAAATCAAGAATGTAACTTGTGTCTCCATTTATAAATTTAATATTGGTTAGGTCGGTCCTGCTAGACCCAGGCCCAAGCTCAGGCATAAAGGCATAGACGGCCCATTCATAGATAGTGACTTCCCATTCATAAGAGAAGACCTAAACCTGGTAGGTATTTTTCATATATAAGTTCATTACCTCATCATGAATAAGGTACGACTTTTGAGAACCCTAGTATTCTTTATTCCTAGCCACCAAAACCTTCACAAAGAGACTAACTTGAGCGTCGGAGGGGCCTACCGGCGGTCAACCCCCGGTGTGCCTTATTGTTTTGCAGGTATCTCTAAGCCAAAGTCAACCAAATTCATGGATCCAAGCAGCAGCGCCCTTGTTGGACCCCGAACTTTGATTGGACGTCAGAATTATTAAATGAGGAATCAGTAGTGAATGTAGTAAGTTGTGTTACATGTTTTACAATGATATTTGGAGGTTAATGCATGAAATGAGTGTTTTAAGT
>JANZLH020000115.1:1568267-1579510 GCA_026770325.2 Erythroxylum fimbriatum
AGTGGTTGCCCTCTATTTTTGATATGAAGGACATGGGTGTAGCTAGGTATGTCCTAGGTATGAAAATAACTAGAAATCGTCCCAAGAAGCTTCTTAGTTTAAGTCAGGAAGCGTATATTAATAAAATCTTGGAACGTTTTTGAATGCATTATTCCAAACCCGTTGATACTCCAGTTGAAAAGGGTTTTACCTTGAGTCTTGATCAATGCCCTAAAACAGACAAGGAAAAAGAAAAAATGAGTAATGTTGCCTATGTTAGTGTTGTAGGAAGCTTAATGTATACTATGTTGTGTACACGACCTGACATTTGCTTTGTGGTTAGTTTGGTAAGTCGTTACTGAAGCAACCCAGGACCTGCTCATTGGCAAGCAGTCAAAAGGATTTTTCGCTACCTTCGTGGTACTTCAGACCTGGTCTTTTGCTAGCAAGGCAGGAATTTAAGGTTAATGGGATATTCAGATGTCGATTGGGGTGGTGACCCGGATGAATCTAAGTCAATCTCAGGATATGTTTTCACCCTAGGAGGGGGAGCCATATCTTGGTGCAGTAAAAAGCAAGATTGTATAACATTATCAGCAATGGAAGCAGAATATGTTACTTGTTGTCTTGCTGCTCAGGAGGCAATATGGTTGAGAAGTTTTCTTCAGGATCTTAATCTTACTCCCATAGTTTAATGATCTTGTTGAATTGTTACGTGACAACACTGTAGCCATACAGTTTGTTAAAGATCTGAAGTTTCGTAGAAAATCTAAGCATATCAAAAGGTGTTATCATTTTGTAAGAGACGTCATAGAGAATACAGAGGTTGCTAAAAAGTATATACCTACTAACAAGATGGTAGCTGATCCCTTAACTAAACCTATTCCTTGAGATTCGTTTAAGGCTCATGTGATGAGTTTAGGTTTGCATAGGGCTTAGTTTTTCCATTGAGTTATATCTTGTTGTATAATGGACATGTTTTCAATTGTAACCAGCTTTTGTTTAATAAAATTTTATTTCTCAAATGTTCATTGGTACGCAATCACATGATAAGACACATTGTAATGTCACCACACACCAGGCTTCTGATTGACCTTGTCATACAGGTAATCGCCCTAACGTTTGAGTAGCAGGTAGGATGAGACTTCACAATATTAATATTGAGTGTATGTAATATTGTGTTATCTTCATACTTGTGTAGTATGCATGATAAGTTTTTATATTTAAATAGTCACCTTAGTAAGTCTAAGATGAGACTCTGATGAGTCGGATGTGAAAGATTCAGATTTCACATTGAAGCCTTAAAGCCAAATCTCGAGTGTCAAGATTAGCATTAGGTATGTTAATCTAGTGGCTCGGATTAGTTTTTAAGTAAATCTAGATTCATGATTTGCATGACATAAAAGAGTGACATACCCAACTTAGTGGGAGCTATGCTATAACACACATTTCATACTATGTGTGTTATATAACGACCTTCTTGTGGAGTGACAATTAAATCCCTTTCTCTGTCACTGTATGATCCCATAGATTTTAATGTCTAATCGAATGAAACCCTTCAACTTAGAACTATGATATGAAGTCAAGGCTTGGTGTTGCTACTTTAGTTTGTTTTTCCAATAGCTAAGATGTATACAGTCCAGCGGAACATATTAGGAAAGCAATTAAGCTAAGATGGATTATTGTGAGTGTCTAAGGAAGAATCTTTTTCCTTCATCACCATATCAGCCCGGGTGATTATACTTGGTGTATAATCTTATGATATATCTATGAGCATAAAGAGACAGTGTATGCGTTTGATGATATTTTGGATGATTTGGGATATCATGACTATGTGAAAGTGTTATGTTAGTTATATGGTGACTTAACATAACACTACTGATTCTTTAATGGTTGCACGCCCTATTCTCAATATGACACGTGAAATTTTAGAGAGAAGATGTAACTCGTAGCTTATGTAACTAAGTGGAAGTTGTTGGAAGTTACACAAGATGTAAGTTCCGACGGTTATATTCGTCCTCATATAAAAGGAGGATTAAGGGAGTGGAAAGAAAAATTACATTCATTGCAATCCAAGAGAAAAACTCTCTTCATTTTTCTTCACGTGAATCACACTATCAAAGATTAGAGTTTGGAGCGTAGATTAACAATGACTCTAATAGCTAACCGTGAAACGTGAACTAGCAAATAGATAATTAATCGACCGCTTCCACGTTAAAGTCAATCCTTATATATAAATCTACACCCTCCAACAATCAAAAGCATATAGGAGGAAGTAACAGACATGCTCATGATAAGGACGGGTATGCAGTACCAACGAGACACAGTAGGATTGAGTTTTTAGCGTTTGACAGTAAGTTGTGATTGTATCGATGCAAGCACTTTTTTATATTGGATCATACACCAAAACCTTAAAGGTGGGTATGGCGGCCTTGCACTTAAAGGAGCAGGCATATGAATGGTACCAGCTCTATGTGAAGAATAGAACTAAATTAGAAGATGTAGAATAGGAAGGGTTCACTGCTATGCTTAAACAACGTTTTGATGTGAAAATTTTTGATGATCCAATAGGGAATTTTAAGGATCTGAGGCAGACGGGATCGGTTCAAGATTATTGTGCCCAGTTTAATCATTATTCTAATTGATTATCGTTGCCAGAGGAGTACTTGATTGGATTTTTCCTTAAAGGGCTTAAACCTAAACTAGAATTGACGGTGAAATTGTTGGAGCCTGTCTCGCTTCAAGAAGTCTATATGATGGCAAAGAAGCATAAAGCGGTGGTGATGGCCAAGGTAGGGAAGTTCATATTAAGAGGTGGGAGTATAAGAGCTCAGTGGAGGAGGGAACATCAAACCAACTCCTCTAGCTAATCAGAATGTGTTCACCTAAAGGACCCATTCAGTAGACCAGCTACTTCCCACCCCAGGTAACCATCCACATCCCGCACAATTTAGATTTAATAATAAGCCGTCAAGATGTATCTACAATAAGGAATCTGATGAAAGGAGAGCTAATGGGTTCTGTTTCTAGTTGCGACGAAAAATACTTTCCAGACTACAAATGTAAGAAGAAGCAACTTCAGAAGGAGAAGAGAATGCTTCATATACAATCAATAGAAAAAAGGAAGAGTGGGTAGGTGAAGAATATACAGAACCTACTTCCCTAATGTATCCTTGCAGCCCATGGTAAGGATGGAAGGAGAGCTGGACTTCAAGCAAACGAGAATCTTAGGGGTGTAACGAAGGAAATTGATCCATATTTTGATAGATAATGGAAGCACTCATAATTTTATGGATGTTTCAGTGATCCAGAAGAGAAAATGTGTTGTCAGGGAAATTGATCTGGTGTATATTGCGGTTGGGGCAGGATTAAAACTAACTTATAATGAATACTGCATGAAGTTTACATAGTCTATGTAAAGGTTGCAATTTACCGCTTAACACATTGGTAATAGCTCTTGGAGGTTGTGATGTCGTATGAGATTGCGATAGTTAGAAGGATTGAACGATGTTTTATGCAATTTTTGAAGGAGAAATATAACGTTTAGATGGGAGGGGAAACTGGTTACCTTGAATGGCAATTTCAACGCCTAATGAATGACATTCTGAAACCACTTCTTACGTGATTCATGCTTGTGTTTTTTGATGATACACTGACATATGGCCAATTCTTTTCAGTGACATGTGGAGTACCTCAATAAAGCAGTGGATACACTTGAGGAAAAATGGGCAATTGGGGCAAGATACGTGTGAGTATCTGGGGTATTCGATTATGAAAAAGAGGAGTGACAACTGACAACAAACATAAAAAAAGGTACAGGCGATTCAAGTAATTCCAAAGCCCATCTTCACATCACCGTCCTTCAATAACATCAGCAGAGTCGAAGGGAGTTGGAGGGCACCGAAGTGGTTCACTTGCTCCAACCCCGACCAACCCACGAGCGATTCTATCAACCTCATCTTTGCCATCATTTCGGCTTTCAAAATCCCCACATTAAGCACCATATCGAACCCTTTATTCCCATTTCGCGCAGCGAAAGAAGAGACAGTGTCCGCGATCTTCGGGTTCAAGAAAGCACGCACTCTGCCACCCAGATTCGAGTTCTTGAGCAAGTCAGAGAGGTACAGCTCGCGCCACACTGTCAGAGGGAAGACTAAGGGGAGCCTGGAAGTGACGCGTTGTTCGGGAGTCACGACGTCGTCTAAGACCACCTCTTGGCCTTCGTTAGATGGGAATTTGAGCTGGTACCTGAATCGAATGAGGAACTCGATTGTGCACATGGGTATTGTAGATGAGTTTGTGGGTGTCGAATTTACGTCCTCAATTGTCACAAGATATCTGTATTTGCTTGGCATGTTAAGTATACTGTGCGGTTGCTCGCTCTTGCCCTAAGTGCCAAGGTCCAAACTACGCCCAATTGGTATATGTAAATATCATTTTGTTTTGTTGCAGAAGAGAAGACATTAGGGCTAAGACTTCCGTATTTCGGTTAAGGATCATGAAGTTTTTATAAATTATAAATATTCTAAATTCTAAATTTTATCAATTAAATGTTTAAATTTCTAATTTATTATAAAAATAGTTAGCTTCTAGTTTCATCACTAACATGTAAATTGGCCCCTTTATCTGTATATATGACATTTAAAATTAAAGGTTTAAAACTTTAAGAACACATTGAATGTTAACCACAAGGCTTCTTTAAAAAAAATGGCTTTTTGAAAAATTTAAATATATTAACGAGTAATTGGAAAACGTGGGGTCGATTCAAGAGTGTAGTACTCCCTTCTCTTCCCATTAGTCTTTTGCCAAATTAGGACATGGGGATTAAAACTCCAGTTACTTGTTACCTATGGCTGTTGAGAGGAGCATGAGAAGTGATTATTAGTTTTAGCAAGCAAAAAGGTCCAGCAAATTGATGTCTTACAATAATTGAAAAATCAAGAAGGTGGGAAGAACGAAAATTGTCATAGGCTCTTCGGCTAGATAAGATTGTAACACTCATCATGCGGGATCCATTATTTCATACCCTTTCAAATTGTTTATACGATAATTTTTAATTTAATTTAGCCTAATAACTCGTATTGGCAAAAGATAGATGCAAAAATCCACTGGCCATTTTTATGTTCCTCGTATCCATTTTCAGCATCTATTAAGCTATGGATTAATTATCCTCGTATTTTGATATATATATATACATATATGCATATCATAAAAATGGCTCATTTTGATTAGCATTTTAACCGAATATATTAAGATTGAACTCGACCAAAATAAGGGGAGCTATTTCAGGCTTTTCCTTTTTAGGTTCATGGTAGGGAATTTTAAACGTAGGTATTAAGGGGAAAGATACGTGAGAAGGGAGTTACAGAGTTTGTGTTGTTCACCGATACATACCAATCATCTCCCCCCTTCTCTTTGGCCGTAATCATCTCCAGTAAACATAACCTGCAATACAACTTCCCGTCTCAAAAACTGAAGAAGAACAGAAGCGAGAAGTAAATGAAGCAGGAGTAGGCGCCAGTGACCTTCTATTTCCACACCTTAATTGGCTTCCATCCAACAACTATAAGATCTAAGTTTGTCAGCCATCCGCCTCGAACTAAACCCCACTGCAAATATCCATACATCCATGTGCTGGGCCTTGAAATCAAAATTAGCATATAATTGACAAATACAGCAAGATCCACGAGAATCCTCAAGTTTCATACATAATAGTTCAGCGGTTACGGCACAAAAAAATTGCAAATTAATAAAATCAGATTTATCTTTAACTTTTCCACATGATTTTCCCAAAGATGAAGTACATTGGTGGGGGTGATTTATTAAATCAAAGCTGAACAAAATATATCCTGAAAAGGTAAGCACCAAAAATGTCCAAACAAAGTTTTATATGTCTTATTTCGTCAATGTCACCAAGCAGAGTAAGTTTTCTCCATTTAACTCTTGAGTGCTGCAGCTCCTGATATAATCTCGATCAATTCAGTGGTGATAGACGCTTGACGAGTTCTGTAACACAAAAACCAGATAATGAAAACCAATAACAATCAAAACACTATATCCAGGTCACTCATTCATCAACAGTCTGAAATGTAAACTAGACAATTTTTGTGACACGACCATAAAGACAACGAGAATCAAGTGAGTCGAACTCCAATAAGAGTAAAGTACAAATATATATAGATAGACAGATAGTGAGAGAGAGACTTGTTGTAAGTCAGAGTGAGGCGATCAAGCATATCGCCCGCATTTCTGCTTGAGCTATCCATGGCAGACATCCTAGCCCCTTGCTCACTACAAGCATTCTCCAATACTGCATTGAACAATACCTGGATAGAATATGAAAGCTTATTACCAACAGATTATTTATATATAAAAAAAAAAAGCAGCGCTCAGTCCTCACTAAACCTCAGAGAAAAAGGATCTAGTTGAGGCTTACACAAGAGAACTGGAACTCAGTAAGATTCTGAAGGATTTCCCCCTTTGTTTCACCACCTTCAATCTCATAGGAGTCTAGTTCACCGAGCTTTCCACCAGACTCGGACTCTTTCTCTACAACCTACATGAAAATTAGTCAAAAGCCAACACAAACACCACTAATCACTTCAATAACTGTAACTTATTTGATGCTACATTCTAAATTACCTCGGGAGATAATACAGTTGCAATAGTCGGAATAAATGAAACCACTGATTGAAACTTGTTAAAGACAATTCTTAGTGCATCATACTCCACATTCTTTAAGATATCATCTGCGAGGACTGCAACCTGAAAACACAATGGTTTAAAGCCTCAGTCATTCATGCAACTCCTAAGAGATTAAAGTCCATGTTAACATAACAGCAAAAAAGCACCTCGACAGATAGAAACAGAAAATCTTCTAAGAGTAATTCTTAAGAAATATTTTTCAAGAAAAACGAAAACTGTTCAGATGCATTGCTTTTCCATTAAAAATTTGGAAAACAATTGGAAATGCTTGTTTTACATGTTTTCAAAAGCAAAATAAAAGAACTAAAAAAGAAAAGTGAGAATTGGAGAAAGAAAAACCACAATCAAACAGGCCAAGAGTGTTGATGGTCCCTCACAGGCCTTAACTTGAAATTAGGGATGGCAATAGGCATGGCCCAGCCCTTTTTTTCACGGCCCAAGTCCGGCACAATGGGCTTGGGCAGTCCAGAGCCAATTGAACCAAGACCAATTGGTGCAAGTGGTTAAGGCCATTAGGGGTGAGCCAGGGGGCCAGGCCAGGCCTCCCAAGCCCGAGCCCAACCTAAAGCCCAGTTAACTATGGCTTGGCTCGTTGATTTTTGGGCCAGGCCAATTCCCCCATCCCTACTTGAAATGCACTTTTACTGCACAAAATATAAGCCACAACTCAATAAAATGTCCTTAAAAAAAAAAGAAATCCAATCGACTCAACCAGACTTACCTGAGTATAATTCAGCGGATTCTTCTGCAACTCAGTGATTATTATCTCAATGTACTTCTTTGAGTCACGAACCAACTGAGCCTTTGCCTTCTCACCCAATATGACGTACTTTGTTTCTTTCTCAGGACCTGTGGCAACATAAAAATCTTAAACTAATCAAAAGAAATAAATCTGAGTATACACAGATCCTCTGAGTCAAACTCAAAACAAAGCCTACCAGAGACCAACTTGTTCAAACCCCTGCTTATCTTTACAGAAGTAGAGTTGATTCCACCACATAGACCTTTGTCTGAAGAAATAGTGACAATGACATTCTTCTTAACATCAGCACCTGGCCAATACAACAAGGGTAACTAAAAATAAGAATAAGAATAAAACATAATCCATTCAGTGCAATGTGTATGTACGTATACATAAACATATATAGCACACAGGATGGACATGAAAAGAACACAGGAGTCCCACCAAACAAGACAGCGAGTAAACATTCTAAACATGGTAAATTTATCTTCAAGCATCACAATATACGTTTTATAATCTCCTTGGACTTCAACAAAACCAATATAATCTCCTTTCAATCTAAGACAGCAGGTAAAAGTAACTGTACTTTGATTCAAGTCACAGTAACAATTGCCAGAATTTCGTAAGATCTTCTAGAAAATAACGCAAACTTTTGATACTAACGTCTTCTAGAAATTTAAAAGATGTGTTTTCCAGCATTCTCACAATATCTCTGATACGAGCAACCATTAATCGTTAAAGATATATGTTGATATGAGAGAAGAAACGAATCGGAGAGTGTTCACTCTTCTGAAGCAAAGAAACCAAAATTCGCATAAGTAATGTGAAAACCATAGAGATTGTATTTATCTCAAATTATCAAAAGAGTAAACAGATATCAATGATCAATAAGCAATAATACGCTTTTACAGGAAACACTATTTTGTAGAAAGGGAATGCCCAACCAGAATAACATACATTTCGTGCAAATATAAATAGTAAGCAGGCACCAGAAGGAATAACAAGGGGACAAAAAATCCAAAGAAGGAAGTTGGCCAATATTAAAAGGAATATCTCAAAGCATTTAACCATTAAACCAAGCAAGCTACATTTTATAAACATACTTGGAGTGTCACCAAGAAGTGCAGTAAATGGCTGCCAAAGGCCACGAGAGTTTTCAGCTTTGGTTTGAATTGCTCGTAATTTAGAGGCTGCAACCATCTTCATTGCCTTAGTAATTTTTTGAATGTTTTTGACACTCTTCATACGATTTCGGACTGCATAAGGTAAGATAAATCGATCATATTTATCCAATGTCTAATAAGACAAGATGCAAAAGAATGCAAATTCTTTCTTAAAAACAACAAAAGTTGGAAGTAGAATGGCAGGCATTCATACCAACTTGAGTAGAGATATAGCGCAGTCCAACAGGGGCCTGCTCCCTATAGATCATAACGCACTTTTAAGAATTCAAAATGAAGAAGAATACACAAAAATTTACTTAAGACAGATAGAAAAGGGTTTGCAAATGCCATTCATAACATGAACAATTATGATGTTGCCAAGTTGTGACTTTTAAGGAGTCCTTATATTTCAAGATCAAAACATACAGTTGGTTGAATAGCGTGCCAATCTGGGTTTCAGAAAAAAAGAATTCATAGGAAAAGGTCATCAAAAAGTTTTGCACAACGTTCCACTTCAAAGTTTTCATCACAATACACAAACCAGAACCCATTTCAATGCATACAGAGTTTTACCTGAACTTTATTTACCTTCGTTGCCCATGCATACTAAAATGAGAAGAGTTCCTTGTTAAACAAACAAAACACGTTGTATATGGTTTGAAACTGCTTCTGCTTGACATAAGAATCGCAGGATGCAATCAAGCCGTAGAAGGATTTGAGAAAAATAATTCTTAAGAAAAATATTGTCTCTTGTTGCAACTTTAATACAATGCTCATAAAACCAAAATAACCTTGACAAAAAAAATTTATTTGGAATGCAATGCCGCTGACTATATCGAAACAGTGATAAGAAAACACCAACCGAATGTCAAAAAATAACATCCATTGCAAGAATTTGTTATCATTGTCTAAACTTTTAGCAAAGTATACTGAAATCCATCAGTTTATCATCTTGAAACCTGCAAAATCCACTTCACATCCATTTTCACCACAGTACACCCATCGGGTGGAACTTTAAAATTTCTTTTCTTTTCCAGTATTCCCAACAAAGAGGAAGCACAAAATCATGGAGATGAATCGCTATATAATACCAATCTGACACTTCTCGGCCAACCGCATTCACAGGAACAAACACAAAGATTATATATATAAAAGAAGAAGAAGATCAAAGTGCAAATAAATCCAATCCATTCATATTCATGAAAGAGAAATGGAGTCGTACTCGGAGATGACAGAGGATCGGATTGCGGCGGCGATTGGGTGAGGATTTGAGAGAGGGGTAGCGGCGAATCGCCGGGCTTCGCGCCTGAGAGCAGCCATCGCCATTGTTGAAGGAGATGATGATCATAGAAACCCTAGAAACGGAAAGATGGGAAATGTTTGTTAGATAGAGCTGGGTTTTCCGTTCACTTGAATCGCACCGCGAGTGGTTTTTACAGTTCTCTTGTTCTTAAGAAAAAGGAAAAGAAGCAAGGGATTCGAAAGTGATAGTAGACATCAAACGCCGTCGTTATTAAACTATTTTTAAATAAATTAAGACAATAAAATTAAGATAAAGAAACTATCTTACGTCTCGTTCGTTAACCAGTAACAAAAGAATCAGAATAATAAAATGGGAATAAGATCCAAAAGCGAGAATTGGATTTGAATAGAATCACTCTTTATGCGTGTTTAGTATGCAAGTATCAAGAATGAAATTATAGAAGTTAATAATTATAGAAATTTATAACAATCGCAAATCGCAAAGTTCGATTTTGTTAGATGCGATGAAGAATCATGTGTGTACAAAAAAATTAGTGAGAGCATAGTTATTTTTTTAGTGTTATATTTAGATGATATATTGGTGATAGGAAATGATGTATCAGTCATGCAAAAGACAAAGGTTTGACTATCCGAATAGTTCTTCATGAAGGATTTGAGATAAACAACTTACATTCTTGAAATCAAGATCTATAAAGATAGATCAAGGAAGCTGCTAGGGCTCTCTCAATCCATGTACATTGATACTATCTTAAAACGGTATCACATGGAAAATTCTGGAAAGAGTTATTTACTAATAGGCACTGAAATTTCTTTTAGTATGGAGGATTTTCTTAAAACTCTAGAAGAAAGAGAGCACATGAGTAGGGTCCCATATACCAGCGCAGTGGGAGCTATCATGTATACCATGACATGTACAAGACTTGATATAGCCTACGCGCTAGGAATAGCGAGCAGATATCAAGGTAACCCAGGTGAGGAACATTGGAAAGTTGGTAAAATCATCCCTAAATACTTAAGAAGAACTAAGGAACAATTCCTCTTATATGGAGATTATGAATTAAAGCTAATAGGCTACACTGATGCTAGCTTTGCATCAGATAAAGATGATAGCAAATTTACCTCTAGTTATATTTTCACTTTGAATGGAGAAGCAGTGAGTTGGAAAAGTGCCAAGCAAGCTACTGTAGCTGATTCAGTTACTGAAGCAGAATATATAGCTGCATGCGATGCAGCTAAGGAAGATGTTTGAATAAAAAGTTCTTAACTGAACTTGGTGTGTTGGATCCCGTTTCCGAAATCCAACTACTTAGACAAATTCCCTCATACGTACACATGATTCCTTATAAACTCTGTTAGAACCCGTATCGGATATCCAACCTCTAATCCGAAAA
>JANZLH020000115.1:1585792-1597843 GCA_026770325.2 Erythroxylum fimbriatum
ATTGTTGAAGATATTACATTTTATCTGAGGAAGGACTGGGATTGCTCTATTGCTCATACTTTCAGAGAAGGAAACACGTGCTGATTACCTAGCGAAACTCGGCTCTTCTTCTTCGCAACACGCGCAGTTGTGGGAGAGGCCTATTCCGGGCATTCGACAATTTTTACAAGATGATATCTCATCTGTTGTAGCTGTCTTGAGACCTTAGATTTTTGTTTGCTTTTCCTTTTTCACAAAAAAAAAAGTTTAAATTGGTACAGTAAAAAAGGTTGAATCTTTTAAGGCTTTGATGGAGTATTACGTGCTTATTGTTATGTCTCTGAGAAGATTTTTCCTGTCATTCGGATAATGGGTGTAAAAAAGAATTTGTAATGAATGCATCTTTTGAATAAAAAATATAACACACTCATGTGATATCTTCCTTAAAAGTGTAATCTTGTACCTTTGGTTAGTAAATGGTAATATTAAACTTTACATAACGTCTTAACCTCTAAAATCAGTATAATTGCTCAAGATGTTTGAACGAAAACTTCAAACTTGATCATTGTAACTCTTTATTTTCATGTATCATACAAAGATTCAGCTCATTATTGCTTTCGAAAGATTCAAACAAAATTGAAAGAAGAAATCAATCGACCAATAAATCAAAATCTAAAAGACAGGCAATTATGATGCGTTTCATCAAAATTCGAACTATAAATTAGTAATAGAGAACCATACTTTTTAATCAAGACACTGGCACATGGAAAGTCTAATAACACGACAGCAGACAAAGCCTTAATTATATAAATAAATCTATATCTAGATTTACATAAAACATATCAGAGGGAAGAAGAGAAGAGAAGTGATTGGAAAGTTGTCCCACCTCCACCAACAGCAATACATTGATCACCACTAAAAGGGAAAGGGAAAAAGGGCAAGCAAAAATTTTCAACCCCAGAAATGCATCCAGCATGAAACAAAAAGGAACAGGCCATTGTAATCCAGCTTTAGTCCACCATCACTCATGTCAGTGTTGATTCCAGCTCCTGTTGGACTTACTCCGTTGCCGATTCCTCCTACTACTCCGTTGGAAGGAGTTGCAGTGTAAGGAGTTGTGGATGTGGGAATGGTAGTATTTCGGGTCCCCGTAGTTGGTGTGACCGGGGTAGGAGTTGTTATGCCTGAGCCTGTAGCACTGGAGCAAGAAAGCAAGCAACAGTCAACCAAATAGTAGATTCTTAGCACCACAGCAGCAGCAGCATCTGACGATACTCCTTGAACAAATGAATAGTGCTCAAGCTTAAGGACATTCAGGTTGAAAGTAACCACAATACAAACGTCAATGGACCCCAAAGAGTAGGAAAACTTTTCCTAGGAAATTTGTTTAATAAACATCTCAGAAATTTTAATCTTGTCAAAGCAAACTCACAAAAACTATAGCATTTACACGAACCAAAACGTAGTTTCTTTGGAGGAACATCACACTGCAAGAGGCATAACTTAGTAGCCATATGTTATCTAAACCGCAAATAGATTGCAGGCAAACAAGGACAAAATTAAAATTTCAATCAACAATTCTCCTGAAGCTAGGGCCAGCATCTGGCCCCATGTTCTGCGGTGCACAAAAGCATAGAGGTAGCCTTGCTTTTGCTACAGTACGAATGAAAAAGAGAGGCGCAACTGTCTCCAAGTCAATTAGAATAAGATGTCCCTGTCCTGTCCATCAGCTAATCCAAGAAACAACTAAAGAAGGGACCTACTGTTCTTCACTCTTCATCCAGTGCAGCTAAACATTTTATGTTTTGAGAGTCAGCTCCTCTTCCCAATTGGTGTACAAGGGATCCATAACCACTATAGCTAGAAGCAGATTTTCTTCGCTCCAAATTTATACATAAGAGAGTGACAGTACTAACTTGCCGATCAACAAGTCAATTTGGAACTGTAGACTCACACCTACACATCCCTATATTCAAAAAGTGGGTTTATATCTCCAAAATTTGATGATCCCAACGCTTAGTTACTGATGACAAATATACCCCACTTTACTAGCTGGTGGCAGTATGTCGCTCAATGGGAACCGAACTCCTTAGCACCTTCTTTATGTCAAATACTCTTTTTGACCACAAAGCACAGAATCAAGTAAAATAACAGACAAGTGTTCAAAAAATGCAACAATCTTGCTAAATTTCTCCTTTCTGATCCATATTAGTTGACCTGTAAGCTACATATAGATTAGTTTGATGATGCTATTCTCAATAATTGGATGGATGATATAACATGAAAAAATATATATTAAAAAAATGGATTCTCATGCGAGTGGAGAACATCATGATAACATAAGTAAACACGATAAAAAGATCTCAACTTAAATACAACTATCGGTTCATACTGAAAGAAACAAACAAAAGATATATTGAAGGTTAAAAGGGAACGGGTCGTGAAGATTTTTCTAGCAAAAAGAATTCAAAAAAGCAAACAGTAGACAGAGACTGAAAATTCTTGCAAAAATCCACCCTTTTTCCTCCGTTACCAAAAGGGAAGATGCCCCGTTCCACCACGAAATGGGAGCCAGTTTTATTTTTGAGGACAGGGGCTTAAGGTATGTGTTGGGAAATCGGGACGAGATCAAATTTCGAGCGCAGCAAAATAAGCTCGTAATTTAATTCTTTCTATAAGAGTTACAGTACGGAGGAATCTAAATAAGATAATAAAACTAAGCAAGACAACCTTACGCCACATTCCTACTATTTTAAGTTACAAGGTTTAAAAATATCATACTGGCATCTTTAGATTAAAGCCTCAATGTAAGCTCAAAGTTCAAACCCATTTGCCAGCATTTTTTTTAATTTTTGGGGCGTCGAACCATACTATTAGGGAAAGGGGGATTTTGGCTAGAGTGTGTTAATTGCCCAAAACATACACTTTAAGTAAAGCTGCCTAAGTGAATGTATGATAAGAATAAACTATTCTCAGCGTTAGGAAATCGGTGAGTTTCGCAATTCCCAAATCCATGCCAAGAACTTAACTTACTTGGCTTACTTGTTGGACGGCGGTGGAGTTTCCATTACAATATGGGAATGCTAATAGCACATTCGCAAGACAATCACAGCTAATTTCAGGCATTTTTAACAGTTTAACTTGACTAGCATAAGAGGCCTCCGACCGTTGAATCCATGAAATGAGAACATTAACTTGAAAAGTAATAACAGTTAGATCTGACAGTTGAAGACCTGACGCCCTATTTACAACTAGAAAAAAGCCAACCAGAATAACTGGAACACAAACTAGGTTTTCAGGCAAAGAAAATTTTGCCCCCATTCAAAGAGAAGAAGAAAAGCAAAAAGAAAATGAAAAGGGTAAATGGTAAACGGTAAACGGTAAACGGTAAGGAAAAAATATACCTGCTGGTACTGGTAGCAGGATAAGCACAGCCATTGATGCCTGTATTTGAAGCCGAGAGTAAGCAAATGAATGCCTTGCTTTCTTAAGAAACTTTTTGTTTTGAACTGATTTAATAAATGACAACTTACTGGGATCACTAGTAGAGATGGTGGCAGTGCCAGAGAAATCACAAGTGCCTTGAGCTTGGCCCTTCTTCTGGAAGTAGCTGTTGACAGCATAGGAGCAATGTGCCCTCACTGTGTTGGGGAGAAAACATGGACCATTTTGGCGGGTAGGATTGCAGTCAGCCCCAGCTCCACAAGCATAGTCCAGTGTCTTTTGGAGTGCTGAGTCCGCCATTTCCTTGCAAACACACCATGTGCTGCCTAACAAGAATATTCAGTTAAACGAGATTTTTTTTTCAGCAGACAAGGGAATAAGTAGAGAAATGAAACTCCATTTGACAAAATGTAGCTTATCCATCTGGAAATGGAGGAGGGATAAAAAGACAGTGACAAAGAACCCAGAGTATGGGTTCAAAAACAAACAGCTTGAGGAAAACTTTAATAATGGACACTGAAAGAATGGTGAATAGTGTTCTTTTCTTTGGAAAAGTTACTAAACACTTCCAAACAAGATCATAATTAACTTGAAGGAAATAGGTTAAAGGTAATGTTTAGTTCCAAACCAGCCCGGTCACCCTAAAGCACCTCCAAACAAAATAAAGAAAACGATGAAACACAGAAGAAAAAACGAAAAAGGAAAGGGTAAATATAGGAGTATTACTTGCATGGCCAGTCATGACCAACAAAAGCATAGCAATAGCTAAGAAAGCAGCCATAACAGGTGAAACAAAGGGGGGACTGAGAGCACCAATGCAGAGATCAGTTTTGAACAGAGAGGGAGAGAGAATGTGTACTGTGTGACGGAGAAATGAGGGAGGGAGGGCTTAATATCTAAGGCCAAGTAAAAAAGGTGGTAGGTTGTGGGGCGCAGGTGACACAGCTTGTCGTCTGTTTGTGAATTGTACTCCTTTCCTGGAAATCTACTATTTTTATTTTAATTAGAAGTGTTAAGGCTAGGATGATTTGCAGAAAAGGGAAAAAGTAATTTCATTCAATTGAATCGGAGAAACTTTCCGTGTATTTACCTCTGTCTAAAAAAATGTATTCACCAGTCTTATATACACTGCTTAAGCTAAAAAAGGAAAACTACTAATTAACGACTAAACTAACAGTAACTATCTTTACTAACAATAATGATAACGATAAACGCTAATGTTATAAATAAGTCTTCATACCCCCTCAAGTTGGAGCTTGTGAGAAATCACGCAAGCCCAACTTGACGAGAAAAGCGTGAAACATCAGAGCGGAAAGAGAATTGGTGAAAACATCTGCAAGCTGTGTTGAAGAAGAAGTATGGAGTAAAGAAAGAAACCCCTGTTTCAGCTGCTCCCGAACAATATGGCAGTCAATATCCAAATACTTGGTCCGCTCATGGAACACCGGATTGGCAGCAATGTGGAGCGCGGCCTGATTATCACACCGCAAGGAGATAGGAAGAACAACATGTATCTGAAAATCCTGCAAAATATAAGAGATCCAAAGAAGCTCACAAACAACCGAACTCATGCTTCTATACTCGGCCTCAGCAGAAGATTTAGACACAGTAGCTTGCTTCTTGGATTTCCAAGAAATTAAAGAGGAACCCAGAAAAACACAAAAACCAGAAACTGATCGTCTAATATCACGGCAAGCCCCCCAATCGGCATCACAAAATGCCTGAAGAACAAAGGAGTTACCAGCAGGATAAAACAAACCCAAAGATGGACAACCCTTCAAATAACGCAAAACATGTAAAGCGGCTTTCCAATGAATCACCGTGGGCGCTTGAACAAATTGGCTTAACTGATGAATAGCAAAAGTGATATCTGGGCGTGTATAACCCAAATATAACATCTTCCCAACCAGCTGCCTATATGGTTGTGGATCATCGAGGAGAGAGCCATCCGACGCTGCCAAGATTAAACCCTTTTGTAGAGGAGTAGACGTAGGTTTACAACCCATTAAACCGGTGGAAGCAATCAAATCCAACACATATTTTCTTTGATTAACATACATGCCGGAGGTGGAACGCGCAATTTCAAGACCCAAGAAATACTTTGCATAAAGTAAATCTTTGATAGTGAAAGTGTCATCCAAAAACGTTTTCACCTTTTGTATTTCCTCCTCGGAATCACCTGTCAATAACATATCATCGACATATACCAAGATAAGCAAAAAACAAGTAGCATTCTTGAAAGTAAACAAGCAATGATCATGCTTGGATTGCTGGAAACCATAACGCTGAAGATGGCGAGTTAATTCAACATTCCACTGCCGAGAAGCCTGCTTAAGGCCATACAAAGATTTGCGCAACTTGCAAACAACATTTGGAGCTGCCTTGGTATATCCTTCGAGTGGAAGCATATAAACCTCTTCATCCAAGAAGCCATGGAGGAAAGCATTATTAATATCCAGCTGGTGCAAAGGCCAACTCTTCGCGGCTACTAGGGCAAATAGAATCCTCACGGTTACCACTTTGGCTACTGGTGAGAAACTGTCATGGTAATCAACCCCTGCAACTTGGTTATACCCCTTTGCCACTAACCTGGCCTTAAACCTATCAACCTCCCCAGTAGGCTTCAACTTGACCTTGTAGACCCACTTAGAACCAATGGCCTTTTTGCCTTCGGGCAAAGAAGTAAGCTCCCACGTTTCATTTCTTTCAAGAGCATCCAACTCAGAATTCATGGCCTGAACCCAATTAGGATCTTGGCTAGCATGAAAATAAGATGTGGGTTTTGTAATGTTAGATACGTTGGCCAGAAAATCAACATAAGGAATGTTGAAACCAGGATTGACAGTAAAGGGATATGTATTAGGTGTATAGGATGTATGGTGCTGCATAGGAATATGCGGCAAAGAAGGAGAAGTGAGGCTTACATGTGACACAAAATCACTCAACCAAGAAGGCTTTTTTCGAGCTCGAATACCCCTTCTAGGATTTATGGGAGATGCTGGAATAGGAGAAGTATCAACAACAGGATCGACAGAGGCAACAACTGTTTCCTGCAGAGGTGAAACAAGCAAATCCGTAGAAGAAGGAGACACACCTGCGTTACTTGTAACCAAATCACCTGAATAAGTCAGCAAAGAAGGATCATCTTGCACAACAGAAGGTAATGCAACAGAGTTATCAAGAGTAGCATGATTATCCATAGGCTGTTTAAATGGATACACATGCTCATAAAAGGACACATCTCTGGAAACAAAACATTTTCTTGTTTGCAGATCATACAACTTGTAGCCCTTCTGTCTTGGAGAGTGACCAAGATACACACTACGAAAAGCTCGAGGTGCCAACTTATCTTTATGCGGATGAGTGTTAGTAGCAAAACATAAACAGCCAAAACTCTTCAAGTCGGTATAATTCGGTTGCTTCCCAGACAACAATTCATAAGGAGACTTCCAATTAAGCATTTGACTTGGCAAACGATTAATAATAAAAGCAGCATGTAGAACGCTATGACTCCAAAAATTCTTTGGAAGGCCAGACTGAAACAATAACGCCCGTGCTACCTGAAGCAAGTGCCGATGTTTTCTCTCCACAACACCATTCTGTTGTGGAATATAAACACATGTTTTATGATGAAAAATACCTCTGCTACTGAACATGGCTTGAGTATCTTTACCCAAAAATTCAGATCCATTATCAGTCCTCATAACTTTCACATTACCATTATACTGTCGATGAATGTAAATAAGAAACCTTTCCAGTAAATGACTAGCTTGTACCTTATGCCTCATCAAGAATACCCAAGTACATCTGCTATGGTCATCAACAACAGTTAAAAAATAATATGCCCCACAAATGGAAATGTCTTTATAAGGACCCCAGATATCCACATGTAACAATTCAAAAACCATTGCTGCACGTGTATGGCTGATGGGAAAAACATTCCTCACTTGCTTAGAAAGAGGACAAACTTCACATGGAATAGCCGTATTATTCACAAAGCTGCTACAAGCAGTAATATGTTTCATTACAATATCAGAGGGATGACCCAATCTTGTATGCCATAATGTTCTGTTAACAAGGCTATCATGAATACTACATACTTGTTCCTCCTTAGGGTCTATAGAAGCAAAAGAAGGAGTACAAGTGGGTTATTACACAAGAAAGAATCACTGTCCAGAAAATACAGATTGTGGAAAACTTTGCCCTTAGCCACTGCCCTTTCAGTCCTTTGGTCCTGTAACAAGCAATATTCGGTATAGAATAGAGCATTGAAGGAAGATTGTTTGGCTAATTTGCTGACTGACACAAGATTATGGCTGAAAGTAGGAACATATAGAACTGATTTCAACATTATTTGCCCATTCAAAACAATGACGCCTTTATATTTAACATCACTCATCTCCCCATTAGGCAAAATCAACTTTGTGACTTTGTCTACAGGTATCAATGACTGAAACAGATGTTTGTCTATACATATATGGGAAGTGGCACCTGAATCCACTATCCAATTTGCACATGTTTGGACAGATCTAAATGCAGGATTCAAGACTGACATACCTGCAAATTCAGTGTGTATCAAATTCAAGAGATGTGATTCTTTAGACGTCTTGCCCTTCAATAATCTTGCAAGTTCCTGCTTAATCATAATTGATAACGATCGTGAACCATTTTGTACGTCAGACCCCTTCTCCATATCCTTCTCAATGGCTTCAACCATGTGCACAGATTTACTTTTCTGTTGTCCCTTTCCCAAAACATCTCTTTTATTCTTTAACTCTGTATACCATTCGGAATATCCAAGCATTCTCGTCCCCATATCGCCGTCAAAAACCTTAATCGTGGACACTATGGATCGTTCACTGCTCTGATACCATGAACAAATCCACTATCGTGTGGAAGAAAACGAAATGGAGAAACTTTCCGTGTATTCACCTCTGTCAAAAAAAATGTATTCACCAGTCTTATATACACTGCTTAAGCTAAAAAAGGAAAACTACTAATTAACGACTAAACTAATAGTAACTATCTTTACTAACAGTAATGATAACGATAAACGCTAATGTTATAAATAAGTCTTCACTGTTTATATACAGCTTATTTCACCTATGGTAAAAAGGTGAAAATCTAACATTTAATCCTAACAAACCAGGTAAATGGAAGTTGAGCCATAATAACATATTCCTATTCTCTCGGTGCCAGCATAACTAATTGCATTTTCATCCTCTACACCCCCCTCAAGTTGGAGGGTGGTAAATATTCAACACACCCAACTTGGACAGTAGATACTCATGCTGCTGAATCCCCAGCCCCTTAGTGAAGATATCTGCTACTTGCTCTTTTGTTGAAATGTGCTTTGTTGCCACTAACCCTCCTTGTATGCTTTCCCTTACAAAGTGACAATCTATTTCTATGTGTTTTGTACGCTCATGAAAGACTGGATTCGCTGCTATTTGAATAGCTGCTTGACTATCACAATAAAGTAAAGCTGGACTACAATCTTTCACTCCCAGTTCTGCTAGCAATCCTAGTAACCATTTCAACTCTGCAACAGTTGCAGCCATGCTCCTATACTCAGCTTCTGCAAATGACTTGGAGACTGTGCTTTGCTTTTTTGCCTTCCAGGAAATTAATGAATCACCAAGCTTTACACAAAAACCTGTAAGAGACTTCCTTGTCATTGGACAAGAAGCCCAATCAGAATCACAATATGCAACAACCTTAGGTAATCCTGTAGATGAAAGAAGAATTCCCTGTCCAATGTTCTTCTTCACATATCGCACTACTCTTAGTGCTGCTTCAAGGTGAGATTTCTTTGGCCTTTTCATCAACTGACTGAGATGCTGCACACTAAAGGTAATATCTGGTCGTATATGTGTCAAGTAAAGCAATCGGCCAATCAACCTTCGATAGACCCCTGCATCTTCCAACACTTCATCATCATTTTCTAACTGCAATGTTGCATCATACTCAGCAGTTGTCAATTTCAAATGTTGTTCCAGGGGTGTAGCTGCTGGTTTTGCACCTGTCAAACCCATATCCTCAACCAATTCCAATGCATACTTTCTCTGATTCAACATAACTCCTTTACTAGACCTAGAAACTTCTATGCCAAGGAAGTACTTAAGAGTTCCAAGATCCTTCATCTTAAAACTCTTATGCAGTATTGTTTTTAATTCTTCAATCAAAGCAGTGTCATTTTCAGTAATTAGCAGATCATCAACATGAGAACTTATCTAGACCCTATACACTTAGTAAACATAGAGTAGTCATGCTTACTTTGAGTGTATCCACTTTGTATGAGAGCCTCTGTCAGCTTCAAATTCCATTGTCTCGATGCTTGCTTCAAGCCATATAAAGACTTGAGCAACCTGCAAACCATATTCCCCCCTGGTTGCGAATTCCTTCTGGAAAATCCATGAAAACCTCCTCTTGAAGGTCACCTTGCAAGAATGCATTGTGAACATCCATCTGAAACAGTGGCCAATTGTAGAGAGCTGCAACAGCAATGACTGTCCTCACTGTGACTTGCTTGGCGACCGGTGAAAATGTACCTTGATAATCAACTCCTTCTCTTTGGTTGTAACCCTTGGCCACCAATCTTGCCTTGTATCTTTCCACAGTGCCATTGGAATGGTACTTCACCTTGTATACCCATTTGTAGCCAACAGATGTCTTGCCAGGGGGATGGATGCCACAAATGATTGAGTAAGAGCAGGTAAATGAGAATAAGAGAGAGCAAGTGGATACTGACCTTGTATGGCAAGTGATGAAGATGATGAAGATGGTAAAGAGCATTGATAATCTTTCAGCCAGGCTGGTGGAGTAGTAGTTCTGGTGGATCTTCTTAGTTGTGGGGAAGAAAGTGGTGGGAAAGATTCATCATCTAGGGTAAACAGTGGTTGGTTGTGATGGTTTTGATCAACAGGAATCTGTGTAATAGTGATAGGATTAGGAGGAGTGATGGTTAGGGTAGGTGAAACTGGTTCAAGTGGTACAATGTTTAAAAAATCATGATCGTCTAGATGGCCAAGATCAGTAATTGTAACAGGAAACAAAGGCTTATCTGTTGCTTTAAGGTGAAATGGAAAAACATGTTCATGGAAGATTACATTTCTGTTGACAAAGAACCTTTTACTAACCAAGCTGAATAGGATATAACCCTTTTGTGTAGGAGAATAACCAAGAAAAACAGCAGGAGTAGCTTTTGGGGCAAACTTATCATGATTATAAGGGACAGTAGCATAGGCTAGGCATCCAAAGACTCTTAAATGTTGAAGATTTGGTGGTTTATTGTATAACATAAAGTAAGGTGTTTTCCAAGACAGTACAGAGGAAGGTAATCGATTGATAAGGTAGCATGCTGTCAAAATACACTCCCCCTAGAACTTAGAAGGTAAATTGGCCTAAAATTTCAATGCTCTAGCTACCTCTAACAAATGTCTGTGTTTTCTTTCAACTACCCCATTTTGCTGAGGGGTATCAATGCATGAGCTTTAGTGTATTATCCCAAGAGATTTAAACAATGGAGTACAAACTGAATTAAAGAATTCTGTGCCATTATCACTTCTAATGCACTTAATAGTAACAGAAAATTGGTTCTTTACCATGGCAATAAACTGTTTCAAGGTTTCAGAGGCATCATGTTTGGTTTTTAAGAGGTAAATCCATGTCATTCTAGTGTAATCATCTACAATAGTTAAGAATGAGCGATGGCCACTATGTGTAGAGATTCTATAGGATCCCCATAGGTCCATATGTATCAATTCAAAGGCAAATGTGGTTCTGGTTTGTCTATCAAGGAATGGTAATTTAGATTGCTTAGCTAAAGGACATACTGTACATGAAGACAAAGTATGAGAATGATGAAAAACAGACTGTAATTCATTGATCTTTTTCATTTTCTTTACAGAGGGATGGCCAAGTCTGGCATGCCATACAAAAGGTGTATTATGTGTAGTCATAAAAGATGAAACTAATGTATGAAGAAAAGAAATAGGTGGAGTAGTCACTGTGTTGGCTGAGTTGATTGTGGTGGTGGATGTTGATGGTGTCAAAAAGTAGAGGCCTCCATGCGCTTTACCAGTCCCCATCATCTTGCCACTGCAAAGGTCCTGTAAAATGCAATAAGAGGGATAAACGGTAACAGAGCAATTCAGTTGTTTTGTGAGCTAAGAAATAGAGAGTAGATTATAGTGAAAATCAGGCATGTGAAACACATTAGTGACAGTGTGGTTGGGAAAAATGGTGTGTGATCCAAGGTGTGTAACTGAGGCAGTTTTACCGTTAGGCAAATGAACACAAGAGTTAGAAGAAGTAGGTACAACAGAAGAATGCAAGCAATTATAGTGAAACGTCATATGATTGGTAGCTCCTGTGTCAAGGATCCACCCAAGTTGTGGTGCACCATTTATTGATGCCATATTTGCCATGTTCACCGAGCTCGTAACAGAACCTGAAGCTGAGGCAGATGAGTCCCGTTGCAAAAGATTGAGCAATTGTTGATACTGCTCTTGAGTGATCGCAGGCCCTGTGTTGGATGATTGAACAACCTCTGTGTTTGTTTCTGAGGAGACAACATTGTTGACTGATGGCCTCTTTTTAGTGAACTTGTAATCAGTTGGAAATCCA
>JANZLH020000115.1:1622790-1633019 GCA_026770325.2 Erythroxylum fimbriatum
TGTAAACAGTAAACTAATAAAGTATACAGTACAGCTGTATAATATATCAATATGGACTATTTTGTAATTTTTAAAAAGTTTATGGACTATTTTATAAATTTAAAAAATATCCCAAAACGGTATCCAGTACCAATTGATATCGATACAATTCCGTTCCAGAGTTCAATTCGGTACCAAACCCGATACGGTATTCGTAACATTGTTAATAACCCCCGACTAAACTTATAATAAGCTCCCGGGGCGAAAGTTTATTTGCATCGCTCGTCTTCTCGCACGCTTCAGTTGCCAACTATTGACTTGCTCTATCAAATTTTCCCAAGAAACTGAATCAGCAGAATCCAACCCTAAACAATGTTAATGCAGCTTCCTCGCTTGACCAACTCTCTTAGAGAGCCATTTGACGTCGACCAGGCTTATCTCCAACGCAAGATCACCCTGCAACACCACCTCAAGCCTTCCAAGTAAGTATAACTCGAATCAAATTTTGTTTTACGGAAAGCTGTTGACTGACTGTGTATTGTGCGGCATGTATTCTTATTTGAACGACCTTCGTGATAAAATTGAATTGGTTTGTTGATGTATTCATGTTTGATAATTGACGAATTTCCTTCTATCCAATTTTGTTTTGGTGATTTAGTACTGGAAATTCGGTTGACGAGTCGGAACTTGCCAGGAAGATTGTTGATCGATGGGAGGAAGGTACTATTACTTTTTGTATACATACATATTAGATTTCTAGGTTCTATGGACTGAGTTAAGTGAAATGGAAATGGTGGAACAGCCTCATCTGAAGTGCGGCAAGCATACAAGCAGTTTATTGGGGCTGTTGCGGAATTAATAGATGGAGAAATTCCCTCTGAGGAGTTCCGCGAAGTGGCGCTTGCTGTCTACCGTTTATTTGGCAGCCCAGGGCCCGGACCGGGAGATGGAGGGAATGCTAATGGCACCTTTCATGAGAAGAAGTAAGAATTTGAAGTCTTAGCATATTCTTTTTCTGTTTTCTTTGTTCAATTTAGATTGACTATCAAGTCACAAATTTGGGGCGTCATATGTTTATTATGAAACAGGTTTTGGTTATACACTAGAACCTTATGGGAATACTGTTTGTTCATTTATATACAATTGGGTTGACCAATCAATATCTAAGAAATTTGTTACAAGACGCTATCATGTGATTCAGAGTGTTATTGTATTTATTGATGTTGACATGCAGGTTGACATTGCAGAGGCACATTGGTCATGCAATTTCAGATACCAACATACAGAAAGCAGCAACTCTGTCAGGGAAGCTCTCTGGTTTGCAACGTGGTAATTATGGGGCTGCATTTATTTTAGAAAAACATGCAAACGATGGTGACAATGAACTGGAATTTGGTTCTGACCTTGTTTTTCAACCACCATCTCGATTTCTGGTGGATGATGATTTGGACAATCTGGAACTACTGAGTGATGATCGACCTTTGTTTCATAACAATGGCTGGTATGATCATAATGATAATGTAAATAATCATTCTATTGCTGATAGAGGAAACTTTAATCTGAGTTGGTTGAGAGATGCTTCCAATCGGATAGTCAATGGGAGCAGTTCACAGCTTTCTCGTGATGATCTAGCCATGGCTATATGTCGTGTAGTCGATTTGGACAAGCCTGGTGAGGAGGTACTTTTTACTATTTTCTTTTTTCTCTTAATTTCTTGATGAGTATTTTGAACCTATGTCTAATGACAGACAATCTCTAAGTTTCGTTTCCTTTATCCACTTTGTTTTTCAATTTCAGATAGCCAGTGATTTATTGGATCTTGTTGGTGATAACGCATTTGAAATTGTTCAAGAAATTTTGCTGGTAAGAAATGAGATTATTCATCTAGCCTGTAACTTTGGTGCGGACAATTTGTCATGTTGCTTGTGAGCTGATTTGAATTATGGGACATACATTTTTTAATGATAATTCATACTTTTGAGGAAATTATAGTTTATGGAGTAGTAATTCGCTGTTTTAACAAAATCTGAGTCTAATTTGTTCTGAAATTTATTGATAACTTTTTTTCATGGCAATTGCTACTCGCCTTTGTGTGTAGTTTGATGGTATTGATTTTCAAAAACCTAAAATTTGTTTGTCCAAGTTTCTCATCTTACTCTTTTCCTCTTCCTCTCACACACTCTTACACACCAACAAACACCATTTTATAGTGATTGACTGGCTTGAATTAAAAGAAATTGACTGGCTTGAATTAAAAGAAAACTATTCCTTTTATATGTTCTTGGGATTACGGTTCTATCTTTTTATATAGTTGATTGATTGTTGCCATTTTGAGGAAAATTTTAAAATATTTGGGAGCTAGGGTTGAGATTTTCTTCTCCATATTCAGCATCGGAAGGAACTCGTTGATGCTATCCATCATGGTTTCTCAGTACTGAGATCAGATAAGTTGGCTGTGAACACACAATTAAAGATGCCTAGCTATGGCACCCAGGTATAGTTGTTTTTCTTGTTCCTATTATTGTGCCTTTTGGAGTTGAGTTTTTCATCATTTAGAAAGTTGGAACTACCACAAAAGTAACAAATAAGCATTGCTATTAGGTTACTGTCCAGACAGAAACTGGAAGGCAAATTGATAAACTTCGGCGAAAGGAGGAAAAGCGACATAGACGTGGGACTGAGTATGGAGTTGAGAATGAAGCTTCGGGCACAAGTTTTTCTTCTTTACTTGAAGCTAGTGAGCGAAGGAATCTTCTTGATGATACAATTGGGTCAGGGCCAGGGCCACATTCAATGTCAGTAACTGCTCTTCCACAAGGTACTCTAAGGAAACACTACAAGGGCTATGAGGAAGTTGTTATTCCACCAACACCAACTGCACAAATGAAACCTGGAGAAAAGCTGGTAATTTATGTTGATCTAGATTTCTCACTCTTGTGGTAGATTCTCTGGATGGTTCTAACTAGAACTTGCTAGCGCCTTCGTTATTGAGAGTAGCATCATTTCATTTGTTGAATAGAGAGAATATCTTCAAATTTGAACTATTGAAACATCTGCAAATTTATCTTTTTAATTCATTTCTTCACTCATTCTTAGGCTAGTTTTTTGTTCTTTCCAAATTCAACTGGCTGACTCACAAACTTAAAGAGAGTAATATATTGATAAGTTTGAAATCTTCTACTATAATTTATGCTTGAAAAGACAGTGCTTAAAAAGATGTGTCAATGAAAATGATAAATTCTTGTGATAAGTTTTATCAACAATGTTCTTGAAGATGTGAATCTTGTGAATGATTTTGATGCTGCAAATCTCGCAAGAAATCTTTGGTGATATACTAGGAATGAACTTGCTTTGCAATCATGTTACCTTTGGAAATCCAAATTCCTATTTGTTTCGTATCTTATTCATTTATTGGGCAAAGCATTTCTAGATTTAAACCTCTTCCTCCAAGAACGGCAGCCTTCTCCTGAGCTACAAATAGATAAATATGCACGTGTCTGTGGTGAGCAGTAGGGGTTGGGGTGTGTGGGAATGGTGTCACCCAATAACAAATGAATTATTCCTGTTTTCTTATGGTTTTGTTTCTCTGATTTAGTCATTCACATTGTTTCACTTTTCTGATATGCTCATGATCGATTTTATATGGTTGAATTATTTCCTAATGTTGTCCCTGTATGATTGACAATATCCAGCTCAAACTGCACTTCCTTTGATTTATGTCAAGATTAAGTTTAATTGTAACATAACATGTTGTAGGCCCCTTGCTTTCTCCGCAGTTTCAGCGTAATGGACTTTGTGAGTGAAGGGTTATTTGAGTTAGTCCTGGACCTCATCCAACAACTTAAGCATAGGCTTTGAAGAAACTTCTCTCTAAAATTCTGGTCTTAATTTACAAAAGACATTAGAATGGTTCTGCAAATTTAATATTTCAGAGATATTTAGTAGAAGTGAGGCATATTCAAGAAACTGCACTCTAAAATTCTGGTCATATTAGGAAATTACGCAAATTCACTGTTTTTAGGAGGAAGTGAGTTACGTTCGTGCCGTGAAATTGCATGTCGTAAATATTGTTTTATTATCGGAGTATAAGTAATAGCCATTTTAAGCCCACTTTTTATTTAATTGTCAATATTGCTCTCTCACTTTTCCCCTTTCTTTCTTTCTGAACATGACTCCAGAACATGAGTGTATGATGGCAGCGTAACCCATCTATTGTAGCTTTGGCAATGCAATGTAGACACTTTGCTATGTTGCGTTTATCTGGATTTTCCATAACCTGTTTCTCTTTGGGATTTTGTTGTCAGATTGAGATAAAGGAGTTAGATGACTTTGCTCAAGCTGCTTTTCATGGCTACAAAACTCTGAATCGTATTCAAAGCCGAATATTTCAGACTGTTTATTTCACTAATGAAAACATTCTTGTGAGTTACTTAAACTGTATTTAAGCTCTTATGTATATAACAAAGGAAGGAAGTATAAGTTGACATGTATTACTAATTCTGAAGAGCTTGTTATTTTACATTTGATAATTAAGAAAGAGTTGCATGTTTGTAGAAACTTTTTAAGTTCAACTTAATAGATTTACCCATTCAAGCTTCTATTTTGCCCCACTCCTTCCCTTTACCTTTGGTTCTATCAGCAAAGGCCAGCATGCACATTTTGCAGACAAGTTCCTGATTTCTCATCGTCAATTTTGTCTATCAAAGTCATTGGTTTGAAACAAATGTTTTCTGTCTTCTGCTTTTGCAGTAAATAACCTAGGGAAATGCAATTTCCTAAGAGAACTAGTGCAGCTAAGTTCTTAGTGAAAATGTGTTGAATGGTGAGTTTAGGTTTCTGTTCACAACCCGCTCTGCCTAAAATGAAAGTCAGAGAGTGTTTATGAATTGTCATCTGATCCGTTGGCAATAGATAATTCTTTAATTCTGGTTGGTTTAAGAGACATCCGACCATACATTGAACTTATGGCTGAAAGAACTTTTTAAGAAATCTATAGCTCTAACCTCTCTGCAGGTTTGTGCACCTACTGGCGCTGGCAAAACAAATATAGCAATGATCTCTATTTTACATGAGGTACTTTGAATTTTGTGCTTGCGAATGTGTAATTGAAGGCTTCCTCTCATCCTAGTTTCTGTAGGATGGAATTATACCCTTGCTATGTTATGTCATGCATTTTCATATGAGGCACGTAACAACTTTCTTGCTATTGTGGTGTGGGGAGCATTGCAGGTGACACCGCATTGAGGGTAAACTACTGCGTAGTTTATTACAAAGGATATGAAAAGTATTAGCAAGCTTCCTGCAAATATGCATAATTTTTGATGATCGACTATTTTCATAATTTTTACATCTAAATAAATTAACAAAATTGCAAAAAATTGGCGATACTGTTATATGCTCCAAATTCAAAAAATCCAAATGTCCGGACAAAAGTTTAGTGATTGACTTGCAAATTTTTTGGTTATCCCTTAGTGGTATTTAGTTTAGCTCATGATGTTGGCAAATCACTTCGACAGGTGCATCATATGATCACTATGCATTTCCCATGTGTATAGTAAAGCATATTTCTTTTAGTTTTTTTTTCAACACTCTGAAGCATCTTGTGTACTTTTTTATTGTTTAAGATAGTTTATCTAGATTGCATAGCTTTTTGGGATAATGATTCGTTGTTTGTCGGTTAAATATAAGCTTGTTATCTTGGTCTAATTAGTAGTCCCAAGTACAAAGTATAGCTTCTGGTGGTGTGTTGATAGAATGTATTAAGAATTTATGCAGTTGACCATGTTTTCCTTTCCTGTTTTTCAGATTGGACAACATTTCCGGGATGGTTACTTGCATAAAGATGAATTTAAGATAGTTTATGTTGCTCCTATGAAGGTACAAGCAACATATAGCTTGTTGGTTGCGAGCTGGTTGTAATGTTTGGTGAATTGCTTATCTCTTGTACTTTCTGTAGGCATTAGCTGCGGAGGTCACGTCAACATTCGGCCATCGACTATCACCATTGAATATGACAGTGAGAGAACTTACCGGGGACATGCAACTTTCTAAGAGTGAACTGGAAGAAACACAGGTTATACTTGTTTATTTTCTTGTTTTGGACAGTTTAAAGCATGCTTTTAGTGCTGTGGTGCTAAGAACTGATCATTTAAATTTGCAATTAATTTGACTCAGATGATTGTGACAACACCTGAGAAATGGGATGTCATTACTCGCAAAAGCAGTGACATGTCACTTTCAATGCTGGTGAAGCTCTTAATAATTGATGAAGTGCACCTTTTAAACGATGATAGAGGTCCTGTAATAGAAGCACTAGTGGCTAGGACCCTACGTCAGGTAAGTTCTTACTGAGTTATCTGTATGGTGGAATTCAAACCTAATCTCTTCAGCATTTTATCATTTAGTTGTTCTATCCATGCTGAAATTGGTTTTCCCTAATGTCTTCATAGTGATGTTACTTCTTACATGACAACTTGATTTATGCACGTGAAAGATTGGCAAGCTAAGAGTCATTCACATATTCCTTCTAATGGGTGACAGGTGGAGTCAACACAGACAATGATACGCATTGTGGGACTTTCAGCCACTCTACCTAATTATTTGGAGGTCTTTACTGCAGCATAATTCACATACCTTTTCATCCATATGAACTGGTTTACTTGAAATTGAAATCTTTAACATTGACTTTTTAAGGTTGCTCAATTTCTGAGAGTGAATCCAGAGGCTGGCCTCTTCTTTTTTGATTCTAGTTATCGTCCTGTACGTCTTGCACAACAATATATTGGAATTAGTGAGCATAACTTTGCTGCTCGTAATGAGTTGCTGAATGAAATTTGCTATAAGAAGGTAGCTGTTTGCATGAATCCTTTCTGTTTATTAACCAATTAATCAGTGTTATAGATGGAGGATAATGAATTGATGACACCTTTTTGTTTAAGGTTATTGATTCGTTGAGACAGGGTCATCAGGCCATGGTGTTTGTTCATTCACGAAAAGATACAGCAAAAACAGCTCAGAAGCTGGTACATTTTTTCTGCATGCTTATTAAAAGTAAACTTCTATGAGTTTTGCTTCGATATATTGGTCTAACTTGTCTGCTCCTTAATCTCCTTATTTCCATTTGTGCTGCATTGTTCTGCTGCATAGTTTTAGTACTATCTTTTCTCTGATGATCTTCCATTGATTATTTGACACCCACTTATCTCATGGGAATGGGAGAGGGATATCAATACCCATACTTGCACCACAAAGGGGTCATTAATATTAGAGGCATTGAGGATATTAATGTTGACTTCTGGTGATATTGGACGTATCAAATATTATGATCTTGATAATAATCATTCTAAAATACATACTACATTAACATTGTGAAGTGTTGAATTTTGCCTCAACCCAAAGGAGTCGGAATATTTATAGGCAAGAATTATACAGATTGATGGTGCCGATTCAATCTTCAAGGATTGTATCAATAAACATGTGGAATTTTGGTTGGTGCATTCTTGCTATTTATATAAACTGCCTTTTAGTAGGTGTATTACTGCTACTGAAAGAGGCTATCTTTCACTCATGTACACACATTACAGTTAAAATGATCCTGCACTTATGGAAAAAAATTTGAATATTTAGAACTCCTGGGGAGACAACACACTAATATAAACACTAGAGAATATGTTATTTATCTTTATCTATTTATTGTTGCATTTTTAAAGGCATCTTATCTATCTTTTTGAATAGGTTGAACTTGCTCAGAAGCATGATGATCTGGAGGTCTTAAAAAATGATGAACATCCACAATTTGGCCTAATCAAGGTGAGGAATAGAACTTATTTTCTTATGGAAATGTCATGGTCATTGATTTCCTTAATTTGTGATTTCAGAAAGAAGTGGTTAAGTCTAGAAACAAAGATCTAGTCGAACTTTTTGGATATGGAATAGGTGTTCATCACGCAGGGATGCTACGTGCAGATAGAGGCCTGACCGAGCGCCTCTTCTCTGATGGACTCTTGAAGGTAAAAGTGCTCAGATTAACTGGTTTAACATGTTGACTTGGTATCTTTTCTGAAGTTAGATATATTACTGTTCCAGATACTAGTTTGCACAGCAACTTTAGCATGGGGCGTAAACCTACCTGCACATACAGTTGTGATCAAGGTTTGTGCTTCCGTCTTTCCTCTTTCCTCTTCCCTCTTCTCCTTTTCTATCTGTTTTTTAACCTACATATCCTACTTTTCCTTGCAAATCAGAAAGCCTACACTAAATCTAATTTACTGGATAAGATAGTCTCACTTTTACTCATATTATAGTCTCACTTGTACACATGTTTGGTTACTCCATGTTTGAAATTTAAAGGTTGACCAATGACCTTGCCATAAGGAAGATAGAGGGTCAATATGACATGGAATTGAAGTGGATTAATTCATTTTGTAACATAAATAAATTTTGAAAGATTAAAAAATAAGGAATCACATCAAACAAATAAAGGAGGACTTAATTTAATATAAAAAGACTATCACTTGAATTTATAAATTTAAAGTGATAACATAATAAATTAAACAATTTAAAGTATACCTATTGTTACATCTCAGCTTATTTATATGAATTTTAAATAATTCTATCAATATGAAGTTTCCAGAATCACTGTGTCATTTAAAACACTTGGTAAAGACTAGGAATTTGAATAAATTTTAAAATTTACTTTAGCTGATGGATAACATGATATGTTTATGTTGAATCATATGTATCAGAGTATCTTGCATATATTTAAAGTTGGAACTTTGAGACTATAAATTCAGGTTTTATGTGATTGTCAAAAGGTCTAAAGTTTTACCCTTTTATTATCAATATTGGTTAATTCATGGGCAAGAAGAAAAGATCTCCTTACGTATGGCAATATTATCATGTGATATTTGGAAAACAAGAGCATCATTGCCTTAAGAGCCACTGATCCATAAAGGATTAAGGTTGAGTTGGAGTTAAAGCAGTTGTTGATGATAGACATATGTTAATATAATTCCATTTTTGACCATGTTTCAAATAGACTTTAAAGATAGTAATACAGTAAACAACCTGCAACATGGCATTTAAATATTTTTTTTAAAAAAACATATCATTTAAATTGGTGAATATTAAAAATATTCAGTCACTTAAAAAGTCATATTTGTAGCAATTTGGCAATTAAGATAATATAAAGACTGTTTATAGTTACAAACTAGGATGTAATATGTAACTTCTAGTTGAGAAATTGTAGGAAAAATGATTATTATTATTATTTATTTAATTGTGCCAAATATCATACCGAAGACTAGATATATTAAAAGTAAGATTAAAGCTTTTAATGCAATTAATTAGTCATATTTATGCCGAATTAATGAGTTGAAGAACTTGGATAACCTTTTAAAAGTCATTAAAGTTTTGTCAAAAGTTATCATGGGAGAAAACATGGTTTTATAAAACTGAAGGACTTGAATGAATTCTTAAAAGAATTAAAACTGAAACCTGATTGTTTGAACTGTTTGTGTTATCTTGATTCCTTGGGCCGCCAATTATTTATGTGTTATTATGACAGCCAGTTTCTTTGTTTGCAACAGGGCTGGTTGTTTGCTTAAGTGGTCCAACTGAATAGTTTCCCCTGGCTTTTGTTTTCCAAAGAGACTGGTTTTTTGATATGTGCTTATAGTTTGCCTCAGAGAAAACGTGCATGAATTATCTTTCTCAGTGTAATGCTATAAAAAGATCAAAATTTACTACTGAACCTAACTAGCAACTATAGCATGGAAATTATAATGCCATACATAGTAGTTAATAGCGCGCGATAGCGGCGCTATCGCGGTGGAGCGGCGCGGAGCGGCACCAACCCGCTCCATACCCCTTGTAGCGGAGCGGTTTGGCGTCGCGGCAAAAGCGGCGCTAAAGCGGCCGCGATTTGCGGCCGATCGCGGAAATAGCGGCCGCTATTCTTTCTGCCGATTAAGCCCTCACCAGTTCACCTTTAAGGTTGTTTTGGCCACGCATCTGAGCTTAGACGAAGTCTGTAGTTTAAGAGAAATCGGAGCAAGAGTACCTCTGACCGTGGGAGAGTGGCAGTAGAGGAAGTAGTGAGATCGAGGAAAATGGAGAAGAGGAGGCGATACAGTCATTTCTCTCACTCTCTGCTCTGCTCATGGACAAAGTGTTGCCGAGGAGAGAGAGGGAGATTCTGTTTGGATAGTTTATTTCTTATGGATAATATAGATTAAAATAATAGCCCTTTT
>JANZLH020000115.1:1634598-1645268 GCA_026770325.2 Erythroxylum fimbriatum
CCGCTATCCGCTATTCCGCTATAGCGTTTTCGGGGTCGGCCGCTCCGCGCCGCTATCCGCCATTAACTACTATGGTTTATAGCTAATATACTACTCAACACTCCCCCTCAAGTTGAGGAATAGATGTCTTCCATTCCCAGCTTGGAAATCATGCTTTCTATTTGGTTTTTGTGGTGGAGTTGAGTATCTTCTACTTGAAATAGTGGTGGTTGGGGCCGGGGTGGTGATGGTCATGAAGTTGGCTGTGGTTGTGTAATATTTGGGTAAGTGCTAGGATTGGTGGACATAGATATGGAAGTGATATTTGCGGATGGAAGGGTGGTGGCTAGTGGCGACAAGAGGGGTTCAGTGAGGGTGTTGGTGGTTGGTAGGAGGAAGAGGAGTATAGGCTGTAATGTGTGTATCCGGAGACGTTCAGACAGTGACTACAATGGGAGCTTTGGATGATGGTGTGCAAGGCCTTTTAAATGTGGTTAGTGGAAATCCAGGTGGCTTCCATGTCATTTATTTGATGATATGGATTGCTACATATGCACTTCTATTAAGGGAGTTAACGAATAGGACTGAAATAGGAAAAAGGTCAACGTTGGAGACTCAAAGAAAAGGTAGGGGTGCTGAAAATAGGAAATTGCCTATAGTAGGAGGATTAAAAATATAGTTAGTAGGAGGATTAAAAATATACTTATCTCAATATCAACTTGCAATATGTATCACTGTTGGATCATCTGACCATTTTCTCTCTGGTCTTGTTGAGTTTAGATGTTCAGAGGATTTTTTGTTATCATTTGTATTAAGAAGTTAACTTTCTGTAATCCTGTTGTGAGTATCTATCTTTTGTTTTTCTTCAGATTGTAGGTTAATTGCTGCTGCATCTTTGCAATAACTGCTATATGCAGATGATAGTTGGTTACATTTTAATTGGTGATTTTTCCTTTGTGTTTGCAGTTTATTGGCTCCTTGAAAGATAATCTAAATGCAGAGGTGGCATTGGGTACTGTTACTAATGTTAAAGAAGCTTGTGCTTGGCTTGGCTATACGTATCTTGCTATCAGGATGAGGCAGAATCCTTTGGCATATGGTATTGGATGGGATGAGGTATAGTATGGCTATTTATGTCTGGCAATAAAAGATGCATTTGACTCCCCATGCTTAAAAAGTTGCAGTAATGTGCACAGGATTATAAATCAATCTTTCTTGACTTGCAACCAAAGGTTTTCCTTATTTTCTTCGACCTGCACTTTTTGGGGTTCAAAAACTGGAATATTACAGCATTCTAGATTTAATCAGTTATGTGTATGTTGTTTAATAACTAGGTTATTCATATGGTTTATATGTGTTTGGTAGGTGATGGCGGATCCCTCTTTGAGTTTAAAGCAACGAGCTCTCGTAGCAGATGCCGCACGTGCTCTTGATAAAGCGAAAATGATGCGGTTTGATGAGAAAAGTGGCAATTTTTATTGTACAGAGCTTGGTCGTATTGCAAGCCACTTCTATATCCACTACTCAAGTGTTGAAACTTACAATGAAATGTTGAGACACTACATGAATGATAGTGAGGTTATTCTTTATAGCATTGACATCTCCATTTTGATCATGTAGAAGCCCTTCTCATATATTAATCAGCTAGCTATTTTCTGGATGATTTGACTGGAAAATTTATTGCAATCACTCTTGGACTTAAATTATATTATGTTAGTATTTTCACAATTATCTTGGTGCATTTTCACTTTGTTGTAGGTAATTGATATGGTTGCCCACTCTTCTGAATTTGAGAATATTGTTGTTCGAGAAGAGGAGCAGAATGAGCTAGAGATGTTATTGCGCACTTCATGTCCTTTAGAAGTCAAGGGTGGTCCTTCAAACAAATATGGAAAGATTTCAATTCTTATCCAGGTTTTTGGTCCTTTGCTTAATAACTGACACTTCGTCTATACTGAGTCAAAGTATGGAAAGAGTAAATGCCTAATATGCTGTTTAAATGAATTTGCAGTTGTACATCTCCCATGGTTCAATTGATACATTTTCTCTGGTCTCTGATGCTGCATATATAAGTGCAAGCTTGGCTCGCATAATGCGGGCATTATTTGAAATTTGCTTACGGAGAGGATGGTCTGAGATGTCATTATTCATGTTGGAATATTGCAAGGCTGTGGATCGCTAAATTTGGCCTCATCAACACCCCCTTAGACAATTTGACAAGGATCTTTCAGCAGAAGTTGGTCTAGCATATTTTTATTGTTCTTTTACTTGATGTTTACGCAGAGCGCGTGTATAATTCTATATCTTAACTGTTTTAGATATTGCGGAAGCTTGAAGAACAAGGGGTGGACCTAGATCATCTGCTTGAGATGGAGGAAAAGGATATTGGAGCTCTTATTCGATATGCACATGGAGGAAAGGTATGTATATTACACTGAGTTTTTAACTCTTTAGTATTTCACTATATAGACTTGGACATCTGTGATTGTAATCACTTCGTTTTCTTTCTTTTTTCTCTTTTTGCGGTGTTTGGGTTGGGCTACTGCCTCTGAAGTTGGTTAAACAATACATAGGTTATTTTCCATCAATTCAGTTATCAGCAACTGTAAGTCCAATCACCAGAACTGTTTTGAAGGTAATGATTTGGTGTCTTCACAAAAATATTTTCTCTTGATCATTGCAAACTGAGAAGTTGAGGATCCTCTTGCTGATATTGAACTTTTAGGTGGATTTGCTCATAACTCCAAATTTCTCATGGAAAGACCGTTTCCATGGTGCTGCATAACGTTGGTGGATTCTTGTTGAGGTATCTACTATTACTCGCATGTTAATGTCTCAAAGTAGCAATATTGGATGTGAAATTATCTTTTGTTCTAGTTTTGTAAAAAAGAATTTACCTAAAACCTGCAGAAAGCTTTCAGGTCTAATGTTGACTTTTTAAAAGTATAAGTTTGCCTTTATGTGTCATAGAGGTGTATTGAATATATATTTATGAACAGTGTGCTTATTAGCAATTAATAGTGATCTGTGCCATCTTAAGTGCTACTTAGTATGTTAATTATAAATTCTACACCTGGCGCTTCGTATACAGGAATATGTAATAAATGATATTACTGAATTATCTTAATCTTAGTTTGAACTTCCAAGCTAGTTTGACTTTGCTACAGTGATCCTCTTCTCCTTTTATGTTGAGACTCAAGAGATTTGGTAATGCAGGTTCATTTTGCTCCCATTTAAGCATCCCGTTTTTGTGTTTTTCCCCTCCCTTTCTGGTTTTGCTCCTATACTTGAGCTGTTGCAGTTGAATATAAGAAGGTTTCCTCTTTAGTTATAAAACACATAGGAAGTACCAATATCAACGTACCAAGGATTTTCGTTTACTTAGTGATTTCATTTGTATCCCTACGTGAAACTTATGATCATTTCTAAAATTTTGATTTCTAACGAGTGTTTTACATGATTATAGTGTCAGTTTTGGAGCCAGGGGCCATGGCTTCAGAAATTATTTACAACTGTTAAAAATAAGGTGCCTAATTTTGGATAATCTATAACTAGAGCATCGGTAACTTTATCAGGACTCAGAAAATGACCACATCTACCATTCAGAGCTTTTCACTCTTACAAAGAAGATGGCTCGGGGGGAACCTCAAAAACTTTCCTTCACTGTGCCAATATTCGAACCACATCCAGCACAATACTACATTCGTGCTGTTTCCGATTCTTGGTTGCACGCAGAAGCTTTCTACATTATATCATTTCATAACTTAGCACTGCCTGAGGTGCATTCTCTTTTTCTGATTTATTTTGGAGAATGTTGAGTGATTTACCTTTTCAGTTTGGTATGTCACTGTTTTCCTTCTAAGGTCTTATGAAATATTATTCTTGGTTTAGGCTCGTACCTCTCACACGGAGCTTCTAGATCTAAAGCCTCTTCCTATTACTTCACTCGGAAACAGTACTTATGAAGCCTTGTACAAGTTTTCCCATTTCAATCCTATACAAACACAGGTATGGTTTAATAAATCTAATTTTCTTTTCTCTTCTCACTTTGCACACATCATATAATGCTTTTTATTTTGGAACTGCAGATTTTTCATGTATTATATCACACAGACAACAATGTTTTATTAGGAGCTCCCACTGGAAGTGGGAAGACTATATCTGCGGAACTTGCAATGCTTCGCCTCTTCAATACTCAGCCTGATATGAAGGTATTTTTTCTAATTCCCTGCCAATACAGAACAATTTAGCTGTTAGAAGAAGTTGTATTCAAGAAATAAAAATGAAAACATGCAGTGACCAGATTTTGTATCCAGCAGATGGCAATTCTAACTGAAACAAATGCCTTGGAAAAGATGAATCAGGATTTTCGGAGATACTGTTGATAATGAAAACCAAATTATATGCCAATTTTGGAATATGAAAGGAAACTGAACTAGGAAACAATGAATTATGATTAATGTTATGCTTCACCATAGATTTCTTAGGTTAAATACTAGGGCATAAATCAATTAGAAAAAAAAACTGCATTTTGAGTTGTCTGATACTGACTTTCTCTTGTTATATAACTTATATTGCTCGGTTTGCTTTCTTGTGTTAGTTGAACATTTAATTCTACAGCCTTTGTGTCCCTCTCTTATCTCATTTTCATGTATTTAATGCAGGTTATTTACATTGCACCATTGAAGGCTATTGTTCGAGAAAGAATGCACGATTGGAGAAAGGGTCTAGTCTCCCATCTAGGAAAACAGATGGTACTCCAATATATTGATAAAAGATTTTTGTATATTAGTGCTCTCAGTCCTCTCAGTTCTATTTTTGTGTTCACGTGTTTGTATGTATGTGTGCACCATGAAATTCTACTGAATTAAAAGAATGTTTACCAGGTTGAAATGACAGGATATTATTGATACGACTCTTTATAGATTCAATCAAATAAGAGAAATAAAGGATCAATGGAGAAGAAAATGACAGATCTGTAGATGTATATTAATAATGAGAATGTCAACGAAACTGCCCAACAGCGTTTATGAGGAGCTGTGAACCTCCAATGATCTCTACAGAGACCCCAAAATAAGAGAGTGACTAACTATCCCTCCCCAACGATTACAACTATATATATATATGGCTTAAAGTAATGGACTCCTCCCCCACACATATGATATGGCAGTAGCCTTACACCTTATGCCTACGCACTAACAACCACTGCAACAAACGCGCACATCACAATTGCAACCCACGCCACAAGTACTGCAGGTACTGCTAAGGAGCCAAATGGACAGGTTTGTTACTGCCTGGGTCCCCCATTTTGCCCTTCCTCCTCTTATAGACCAGCAGCTTATCAATACTCCCCCCTTTCAAATTCACCTTGTCCTCAAGGTGGAAGGCTGGGAACTGCTGCTGAATCTCGCTAGCCAACTCCCAGGTTGCTTCAAATTCAGGCAAATTTTTCCATACAATCAGTACCTCCATGCCCTGAGTTCCCTGACGCACCTCCTTCACGATAGCTGGTTCCACCAGCCACTCCAAGCCTTCAGTCAACGAGGTGGGTAACGGTTGCACTGTGTCCAAATTGCCGACAACACGTTTCAGTTGTGACACATGGAAGACGGGGTGGATAGCAGCTGTTGGAGGCAATTCCAACTGATAAGCCACTAGACCTATACGCTGCAACACTTTGAAAGGACCAAAGAAACGAGGGGACAATTTTTCATTAACCTTCCGAGCTAACGAACGCATCCGGTAAGGCTGCAGTTTCAAAAATACCATGTCACCCACCTGAAATTCGATCTCCCTACGATGTCCGTCCGCTTTCTGCTTCATATAGTTCTGGGCAAAACACAGTCGATCCTTTAGCTCAATCAAGACTGCATCCCTCTGTGTTAAAGAGTTCTCCAAGTCAAAGTTGGTAGTGGACCCGGAAGCTTCATACTGCAAAAGAGGTGGAGGATCCCTCCCATAAACAATCTTAAAAGGTGTGGTATGCGTCGACGAGTGATATGAAGTGTTAAACCAATACTCGACCCAAGGCATCCATGATACCCATTCTTGCGGTTTGGATTGCACAAAGCAACGAAGATAAGTCTCCAAGCTTCGATTAACAACTTCACTTTGCCCATCACTTTGAGGATGGTAGGCGGTGCTACGATTCAATTGAGTGCGCTGCAACCTAAAGAGTTCAGTCCAAAAATGGCTCATGAATATTTTGTCGCGGTCGGATACTATGGACCTCGGAAAACCATGTAGGCGAACTACCCCACTGATGAATTCTTCAGCCACGTTCTTAGCCGTGAAGGGGTGTTTGAGAGCAATGAAGTGACAGTATTTGCTTAAACGGTCCACAACCACTAAAATCGTATCATAACCGCGAGATTTAGGCAACCCCTCAATAAAGTCCATACTAAGGTCTTCCCAAATAGCATGAGGAATAGGCAGAGGATGTAACAAACCTGCTGGTGAAAGAGTTTCATACTTCATCTGTTGGCAAATGGGGCAGCTAGCCACAAAGTTTTTGACATCAGCTTTCATGCTTTCCCAAAACAACTCCCTGGTGATCAGTTTATATGTTTTGAGAAAACCTCCATGACCCCCAATCGGAGTGCAATGAAATTCATTCAATAGTCGTTGCCTCAGGGCTGAATCGTTAGGAATCACCACCCTTCCCTTATAATAGATTAGGCCATTGCGTACTGTCCAACCCGGTTTGGCCTCTGAGTCCCTGCTCAATTTGTGCATAATTTCAGCAAGGTGTGCATCAGTACTTACAATTTTCGCAACCTCCTTCCAATCCACTATGGAAGCCATAGTCACATGTTGAAGTTCCACATGAGAGGGAATATGCGATAACGCATCAGCAGCGACATTTTCCCTACCCGGCTTGTATAGAATGTCGAAATCAAATCCCATCAACTTAGTCATCCAACGTTGACAGTCCGGAGCCACTAACTGTTGTTCCAATAAGAACTTCAAGCTCCTTTGATCTGTTCGTACCACAAAATGCCTCCCTAGAAGGTAATGTCGCCATTTTTGAACTACAAAGACAATTGCCATGAGCTCCCTTTCGTATACTGACTTCAGCCGAGCTCTGCCATTTAACGCGTGACTGAGGAAGGCAATGGGTCGTCCATTCTGCATCAGTACCGCTCCTAGCCCGCATCCTGATGCGTCCGTTTCCAGAATAAATTCTTTGCTAAAATCTGGGAGCGACAGTACAGGAACTTTCTGCATAGCTTCCTTTAATTGAATCACTGCTGCCGTGGCTTCTTCATTCCATACAAAGGAGTCCTTCAAGAGCTTGGTTAAAGGAGCAGCGATTTTGCCATAATCTCGGACGAAACGCCGATAATAGCCAGTCAGCCCTAAAAATCCCCGCAACTCCGTCGGATTCCTCGGTATTGGCCATTCTTTCATCACTCTCAATTTATCAGGATCTGCCATAACTCCTTCAGCTGATATGAGATGTCCCAAATATTCCAGCTGGTCTTTAGCGAAACTGCACTTCTTCTTGTTCACCCACAGCTGGTTTTGTCGCAGAATGCTTAAGACCTCGCGAACATGGTTCAAATGTTCTGCCCAATTACAGCTATAGATTAGGATATCATAAAAAAAAACCAAGACATACCTCCTTAATAACCCTTTGAAGATGGAATTCATCAAAGCTTGGATAGTGGCTGGAGCGTTTGTGAGTCCAAACGGCATCACAAGGAACTCGTAATGTTCTTCATGAGTTCGGAACGCCTTCTTATGCACATCTTGCGGCTCCAGGCGAATTTGGTGATACCCCGACTTCAAGTCCAGCTTCGTGAATATTCTCGCACCATGTAGCTCATCCAGCAACTCGTCAATATTTGGGATTGGGAAACGATCCAGTACAGTTACCTTGTTAAGGGCTCGGTAATCCACACAAAACTGCCAACTCCCATCTTTCTTTTTTACCAACAGTACGGGACTAGAGAATGGGCTCACGCTTGGTCTAATGATTCCCGCTTCAAGCATTTCTGGTACCAGTCTCTCAATCTCATTTTTCTGAATGTGAGGGTAGCGATACGGACGCACATTAACTGGCGTCGATCCTTCTTTAAGTATAATGGAGTGGTTGTGCTCGCGGAATGGGGGTAGGTTGTGAGCAGCCTGGAAAACGTCTGCAAATTCCCCTAACACTTCCTTCATCTCTGGTAACACATCTATGCCTTTTTCCCCCGTGTTTCCAACTTCCAAGTTACAAAATTCCACCACTACACCTTCCTTCTCCTCCTGGATCGCCTTTAGCATTGTTTTTAACGAAACCATCGACTTACAGAGGCTAGGGTCCCCTCGGAGTGTAATCTGCTGTCCCTCCAGTTCAAATGACATTGTCAAACGTTTCCAATCTGCTTTTGTGATGCCTAACGTTGCTAGCCACTTAATCCCCAGAATCAAGTCAGATCTCTGCATCGGAATAGGAAGGTAGTCTTCTACTACAGTCATACCCTGCATTTCCAATACCACTTGTTTGCAGATGCCCTGACCACGCATTTGTTGCCCGTTCCCCACAACAACCCCGTAGTTGGCTGTGTCATAAACCGGGATCCCTAACTTCTTCACCAAGGCCTGAGCGATGAAGTTATGAGTCGCCCCACAGTCGATTAGAACCACGACCGTTTCCTCCCTCACTTGTCCCTTCAACCGCAGAGTACGCGGCTCCGAAAGTCCCACCACCGAATTAATTGATAACTCTACCCCCTCCAAGGAATTTAACTCATCGTCATCAGAAGGTACTTGCACATCCCCCAGATCAGGTTCCTCACTTACCAGGATCACATGGAGTTCGCGGTTCCTGCACTTGTGCCTTATATGCCATCGTTCATCACAACGATAACAAAGGCCCCTCTCTCTCCTTTCTTGAGCTTCAGCTGCTGTCAACCTTTTGAATCGAGTCCCTGGAGTGCTGGAATTAGTGGTTGTGGCTTGGGTATTTTGAATTGGGATGGTTGAGTTGGAAGAGGCTGAGCTTCGATTGCTGGAAATTGGGTGGGTGTTGGTTTGGGAATTGGGTGAATTTGGATTTGAGTTCTTGGAAGTGGTCCAAGACACTGTTTTGAACTCGGTTTTGGTTGGATATGAAGGGAGCCCTTTGGAGTTGTGATTTTGGAGCAGCAGACCATTCTTTGTTTCAATTCTGGTGGCCACCTCCATGGTTTCCTTTAAACCTCTCGGACTCAATAAGAGGAGTTCAGCCCTCACTTGCTCTGACAGCCCATTAACAAAAATAGCAGATAATGTGGCCTCATCCAGCTGGCCCACCGAAGCTGCTAAAAATTCAAAGTGTGCCCGAAATTCAGCAACTGACCCAATCTGTTTCAACGCAAACAGACGATGCAATATGGTCCCATAGGCTGGTCCCAAGAAACGCTGAAGCAGCTGCGTCTTCAGCTGCCTCAGCCAAGCCTGGGCTTCCCCTTCGAAGCAGATTCCCGCAGCTTCAATTTTTTCCTCCTCCGTCAACCTGTTCAATGTAAAATATCGCTCCGCCCGAAAAACCCATGCGTCCGGATCGACTCCATTAAAGACCGGTAACTCCAGTTTCCTCGGTAATCTATCCTTGTTCCACAGTTGGTTGGTTTGAGGGGGTGAGTCAGCTTCACGATTGGCGCTTGGGTCTACCGTGAATGGGTCAGATGGTGGATGACCCATGTGGGTATTGGGATCTGGTGGATTGGGGTTATCGGATTTGGCTGCCGCTGAGCTGGATTCACCTTGAGCTCCATGTCCCGCCCCCAACTGCTGCTTAAACATGTCTTCGATGCGTTGGGTGAACGCCAGGAATGAAACGTTCCACTCCATTTTTATCTCGTTTATTTGTTTCTTGATCTCTGGAATTTCGACTATTTCTTTTTCCATCAACGCTATTCTATTTTCCATCCTTGTTTTTGGCATCAACTAGAAGAATCGGAACGTCTCTGATACCAAAATGATAAGACTCTTTATCGATTCAACCACAAACGGAAATTAGAGGATAAATGAAGAAGCAAAAGACAAATCTGTAGAAGTGTATTAATAGTGAAAATGTCACCGATACAGCCCAACAGCGTTTAAGAGGAGCTGTGAACCTCCAATGATCTCTACAGAGACCCCAAAATAAGAAAGTGACTAACTACCCCTTTTTCCCTCGATTACGTCTATATATATATGGCTTAAAGTAATGGACCCCTCCCCACACCAATGACATGGCAGTAGCCATACACCTTATGCCTACGCAATAACAACCACTGCAACAACGTACACAACAAAAATGCCTACGCAATAACAACCACTGCAACAACGTACACAACAAAATTGCAACCAACGCACACAAGTACTGCAGGTATTGCTAAGGAGCCAAATTGACAGGTTCGTTACTGCCTGGGTCACCTATTTTGCTCTTCCTCCTCCTATAGACCAGTAGCTTATCAAAGTTCTGTGGACAATTATTTATTTTTTAAAACATATGGATCAAACGAGATGACTATTATATTAAACTTGACAAATAAGAAAAAAGTTAAACCGGCCAGTTCCCAACTTTTGGATTTCTCAGGAGAGAGTCACTTCATTTTGGTGTCTAACCAATCAGTTTGTCATACATTAGCATACATATGAAAACTAAATGCTACCTGACGATGGCCAATATTCCTGCGATAGTTTTTCTTTTTCTTGTACTTGAAGACAATTACTTT
>JANZLH020000115.1:1651232-1666076 GCA_026770325.2 Erythroxylum fimbriatum
ACAACAACATAGGAAAGTCTAAGAAGCGTGGCAAGGGAAAGAATCAGGTTCCCGAATCTGATTTCCAGGTGTTTAACTCGGACCGACGAGTCACTCGATCTTACAAGCAGTTTCATAACAGAAATCCTCCCTGGTTTCTCATGATTTCAACAAACCTTTTGATTTAAGTCATTTACCTATAATCTTCTTCTGTCATAAGATCCTGAAAAGACAATGATTAGGAAAGAATAAGATACAATCATACAACTATTTAAGGCACAAATGAATTTACTCATACATAGTAAATTAAAGGAAGTCCTAGGAGGTTCAAGACAAAGGAAAAGGGTAGTAATGGAGTGTTGTTAACAATGCCAGAGCCAATAGCAAAGGAAGTGTATTCATAAGTTAAAGTAACATGGGAAGGAGATGGGTGTTTTTGCATAGTAGAAAAAAGATCAGAATTACCTATCGTATGATCTGAGGCACCAGAATCAATAACCTATTGTGAGGAAGAGCAAAGAAGACATGTAGGCATGATACCTGAGTTAGCAATAGCATTGACAGGGTGAGATGAATTTTTCAATGTTTCTTGTTATCGATTGAATTTTACAAATTCATCGACAGAAACTGTAATTGTCTTCTCAGCAGATGAGCTACGTGTAGTAGTAGTAGTTGCAATATAAGCTGAATGAGATTTCTGATATTTATTTTACAGCTTGTAATACGAACATTTGGTACGGCTCGACTAATGACAATGTCGACAAATAATTCCCCCCTACATCTTGATCCTTCTTGTCTTAATTTCCTGTTCCTCAATTATTATTCATACGAGATGACTTTCCAATGTCAAATCTATTTTGACTCACTAGAGCACTAGAAGTTTGAATGCTAAGAGTAACAAATGCTCTAACATCTATGTGGAGTATTCAAGTAAAGACCTCATGCATGGAGAAATCTTAGCCCTAGAAAGAATTTGAGACTTAAGAATCTCAAACTGAGAGTTAAGACTAGTCCAATTACTCATTATTGTCGTCTGCTCTTGTTGAACTTGGACTTTAACTTTAGGAACAAACTGTAACAAAGTTGATATAAAAAAGGAATTGAGAGAAATTGTGAAGAGGGATTGTGAGAGCTTAAAGAAATCGACAACTCCCCCTCCTTTTATATACTAAATTATTTTATTTATATAAGGTAAATTACAATTATAATCAATCATAATCCCTAAAAATCTTCTTAATCAAATCACAATCATAATCAACCATAATCTCCAAAAATCCTCTTAATCAAATCATAATCTTTGACACTCTCCCTGAAGCTGGAGCATATATATCATAAGCTCTAAGCTTGTTACACAGTTGTGTTACACAACTTCCAACCAAAGACTTGATGAATAGATCAGCCAACTGGTCTTCAGATTTCACATTAATAGTTTTTATCACATCTTGTTGCACCTTCTCTCTGACAACATGATAGTCTACCTTAATATACGTTGTCCTTTCATGAAAAACTGGATTAGAAACAATGTAAATGGTTGCTTGATTATCGCACACTAGCTCCATAGGTTGAGTTTGTTGAAATCCAAGTTCCTGCAACATATGTTTTCCCAGACAAGTTCCCGAGTTATATATGCCATGACTATATTCTGATTCTACACTTGAACAAGAAACCACTATTTGGTTCTTGCTTTTCCATGAAATTAGATTGCCACTAACAAACATGCAATACCTTAGTAGATTGTCGATTAGTCCTACAACCAGCCCAATTAGCATCACTATAGGCCTGAACTAAACAATGCCCATGCTTTTTATATGAGCCCTTTGTTAGGATTGCGCTTGAGTTATTTCAGGATTCTAATAGAATGATGTTGAGAAAGAAAAACAGAACTAAAGAAAGGATTTTCAATCTATCCCTTGAAGACGAAGACTACTTAGAAGGCTAAGAAAAAAACACAGAAAAAGAAGGTGCCTTATCCTTACGTCGTTTGGTTTATATTTATATTTAAATATATATATATAAAGCAGGAAAACTGCGCAATAACCTGTAGGGGATTCACAAAATTACCATTTTTGGCTGGTCCCAGTCAATTTGCATAAATTGACTCACGACACTTATATTGAATGAGATGCCCAAAGTGACTATGGATTTGGAGGGGTGAAGCAACAGTTGAACAGGCGGTACAGTTAACCACAGTTACTTTAGCCTTACCTCTTCCACCGTTGTGAATTGCTAGAACAGACTTGTCACCACTTTCTTATGTTGGTCCCTTCAAGGATCGAGATACTCGTGAATGTATCTCGGCAAGTGGTGGGAGTTCAGTGCCACCCAGTATTTGGGCTCGAATTGGTTCATATTCTGATCTTAAGTAAGCCAAGTATCTCATAACGAATAACTCTTCTTTTTTTTTAGAAGTTGATCCTTATTTGTTGTAATCAGTTGGGCTGCTGAATGTTCTACAAATAGATTCTAAATTTTTGAAAATGTTCGGTGTAGTTCTTCTCTCCCTTCTCACACTTGAACGGTTCCACAGATAAATCATATATACTATTAACATTATTGAAAAATAAAAGTCTCAAATACTCCCATAGTTCCTTTGCAAAATTCACATGATGACACATGTTAGCAATATTTAGTTCCATGATATTCCAGAGGCTTGTCATTATTTGGTTGTTATGTTGTTCCCACTTGTGCTTGGGTGACTTAATATCAAGAGTTGGGTTTGTGAGATGCTCATACCTGTCTAGGCCTTTGAGATATACAATGACCACCTTCTCCCAAGCAATATTTCATTCTATTCAATTTTTGATTTGTGATTTGTTGAATCGTAATGGGTGGCTATCCTTCAACATTTTCAGTTTTGGAGTCACTCATGATGCAACCTGTATGGTAAGATGTTAATGACAATTGAGTGAAGAACGATAGTGCAAAAAATTGAATGTCAAATATCAACAACTGTGCAACGACAAAAGAGGGACCGAGACAAATTCAAACCACTATGAGATACGACTACGATGGAACCAACCATTATGGTTAAACACACAAACCCAATTTCTAGCAATTAAAGAAAAAAAACAACGATTCAGTCCATATCAGAAGGGTCAACAGAACGTCACTAGAAGGTGGCGTGTGCACTACACGCATCGGCTGACTAGTGGTTGCCGGTGACTTGTGGGAGCTTGTGAGGCACTTGTTGTCGTTGCCTCTTTCTGTGACTTCGGCATTGGTGGCTGCTTAAGGTGTTTCTGGGATTAGATTGTTAAGGTTAGTCTATATTTTTTATTTTTTGTATTGAGAAAGGTATGGGTGTGAGTCACCGGTTGTGAGAGAATGAAAGTAGAAATCAGGAACGGGATTAGAGAACCTGCTCTAATACCATGATATAAATGAGTAATTTAGAGAAATTGAGAAGAGGGATTGTGGATGCTTAAAATCAGTAGCTCCTTATAATCAATCATAATCCCTAAAAATTTTCTTAATAAAATCATAATCATAATCAATCATAATCTCCAAAAATTCTCTTAATCAAATCATAATCTCTAGCAAAAGTATTTAATTCTTCATAGATCTTTTTGAAAGTCATAAAATATGCTTGAAGAGATTGGTCTTATTGTTCAGCTTGATTAAACCCCATGCATACTTTATAAATATGTGAAATGTTCCCTTTTCTTGAATACAAAAAGTTCAAAATACTCCATCTTTTTTGACATACAGTGATTAATTAGACTGGCGACTTCATTGTCAATAGAATTTCAGATTTGTAAAAATAATATGACATCATCTATAGCCATTCCTTGTGAATATGGCTTAATGGTGGATCATCAGTGAGGTGATAGTCTTTTAAAATGCTTCTGAGTTAAATCTAAACTGTCTTGCACTGGTCCAAATAATTGAGACCAGTCAACTTATGTTCTTCTATTTAGACATCACAAGAATAACATCAGTCACAACCAAGTGTTTTTGTTCATCAGCCATAGAGGCAAATTAGTACAATGAATCAAGGGTATCCAAACAAGTTCCAAGACAGCCAGAGTTGCAACTAAATTGGTCCTTAAGAAAGCCAAAAAATTGATATTTAAAGCAATACTTCTTATGCTTCTAAACCAAACAAAACCATGATGACTGGGAAAAGAAAAATAAGGGCAAACTACCCTATTTGGGTTTTGAGTGAAAGAACTTGAGAAACCAAAGCCCCAATAGCACCATTACGAATGGAACCATAGAGAAGCAAGGATTGAGCAAAACCAAGTACACAGAGGTGATGGAGAGGAGAGGTGATGTCGAAGAACTTGTTGGAGGGCGAAACATCATCGTGTGTGAGATGATGCAGAAGTCTTAGGCGGTGTGTGAGGCTCAAATTTAGGGCTTTCGGTGACTGGTCTTCAAGGAGAGGTCGGTCAACTGGTGGTGCTCCCAAGGAGCTGATGGTGAGGGAAAATGGTCACCTAGGACGGGTGACCACAGCCAAAGAATTTTAAAGTTTTGCTCCCCTAGGGAGAATTGAAACTGAAGATGGAAGCTAAGGTTACTGCTCATTGGGCAGAACGAAAGCTTGGAAAAAAACTCAAGAAACCTAAGATTAGCTCTTATACCATGTAACAAAATGAGGAAAGGTATCCTTTAATACTTTGTAGAGAGTAAAGTTACATATATATACAAGTAAATCAACACTAATTAGGGAATGTGATCCCTATAATTAAGCCTGTAATCAGGCCTTTAAATATTCTATAGTTACATATTCTTCTGTATACAATCATTAACGTTTACAATTAATTTGAATAAGTATTTTCATGAAAACATGCAAATTCAGACCATTTCTGCCTGCTCGGAATTTGTTTTGATCAATTTTCCCACTTGTGACCCTATTTATTTTGTCTTGGTGGCTAGTGTATCTTTGTTTTCTCTTTGCCCTGTTTTTCCCTACTAGAGGCGGAGTTAAAAGTGATAAGGGACAAAAACATCCGTGATACGTTTTGTTGGTGTTCCCTTTTTTTTTCTATTTCTTTAACTCTTAATTTTCTTTCTGCGTGTTTGTCATCTTATTATTAATCGTGACCTCTCTGCTTTTACATTTAATTAGTGATTTGGCTGATTGGTTGGGTGTTGGTGAAGTTGGACTCTTCAACTTCAAACCAAGTGTGAGGCCTGTGCCTCTTGAAGTACATATTCAGGTAAGAAGCTTCAGTTCTCCATATGATTTTTCATCTGTTTCTGTTTATGGTTCTTGTGTATTTCAGTTCAAAGTTTTATGGCATCACTTCCTAAATCTCATGCTACTTGTGTAACACTTTTTCTTCCATATGACCCTGTCCCTCTTCCTCCTTTCCTGTGAGGTTAGTGGGTATCTTTGACATTGTTGAGCTTTTGAAAATTTCCTTGATGATTCCTAAGGTTCAACATAAACATATGCAAATTAGGTGCAAGAGAAAAGATGAAACATATTTTTCAAAACACGTGGGTCTTAACTCTTAACACCTACTCGTTTAGCTTTCAAAACTAGAGAACATATTGTAAAACTGGGAACATATTGTAAAGATGATTTTTCGTCGAGATTTTTGGATATAAGGGTGCCATTTATGTGATGGTGCTTATACTAAACTTAGTTATAACGTTACACTAGAGAGAATGATGATCACTAGCTTTTACTGACATTGCATATCATTAATTTTGCTTCCTTCATACTCTTAGTGAATGTGTTTGATGCCAATATGTTGAGGGTTTTGGACTCTGAAATCACTTCCATTAGTCTGTTTATCACATTCTACTGTCCTGAAGAGGGTGCTGGAAGAGGGAACTAGTTATTTATGTGAAATAATTACTAGCATGATCTGGAATACTGGTTCAGAAGACCTTCATAGCCATTGACTATTTTTGGTCAAGCAATAATCTACTCTATATTTTTGTGGTTTCCATGATTTCATGTACCAAGAAAGATTATTATTGTCATTTTTGTCTGAGTTTATTGATATTTCAGATCTGAGCATTATATGTTGTCCTGCTTGTTATTTCCTTTCTGTTGTCAAGCTCTTTGTACTAGCAGAATAGTGTAGTTTCCTCTTTTCTATTGAGTCCAGGTGTAATAACTTAAATCTAATCACAAAAGAAGGTATTCTTCGTTAAACCACTACCATCGGAATCTTTTGATTAGGATAAAATGTTCGATGGATCTCTGGTACAAGATTTTGGTTTTAAAATTTCTTGATTCAGAGAACTGGCTTCTCAAACTGCTATTACAGAAAGGAAAGTTGTGTTGTATGTTTATGCAACTTGACATTATTGAGGGTTTGAGGGGATGAGAAGTCCCATTCTCTTGACAAACACCAGTAACTCCTATTTCCTGCAGAAACTGCTTTTTGAAGGTTTCTAAAAGGATGGGAATGTGTGATGACTAATGCAATTTGGTCATTCAATCTTTTCTTTTATGTTATATGATTTCAAGCTAATGTTACTTTGACGGACATTGAATAGGTTAGGTCTATTTGTTTACTGTTTACTCTTTTTTAAAAAAAAAATCTTGTGGTTGATTTGAAAGTGCAAGAATTGGGAACTTATGCATAAATTTTTTTTGAAACAGGGATATCCAGGGAAGTACTATTGCCCAAGGATGAACAGCATGAACAAACCAGCTTATGCTGCAATATGTACACACTCACCTACAAAACCTGTTCTGATATTTGTCTCATCACGTCGCCAAACAAGGCTTACTGCATTAGACCTTATACAGGTCTGATGATATTTCTTTTTGGGAAAGTATTATTCCATATCATTTTAAATTATTTAGTGTTAGATTGATTGTTCTTTGTTTTCGTATGTGTAGTTTGCGGCTTCAGATGAGCATCCAGTGCAGTTCCTGAGTATGACAGAAGAGTCATTACAGATGGTTCTTTCCCAGGTCACTGATCAAAATCTTAAACATACCTTACAGTTTGGCATTGGGTTGCACCATGCAGGGCTGAAGGACAAAGACAGGTCTCTGGTTGAGGAACTTTTCTCAAACAACAAGATTCAGGTAATTCCCTTGCCAAATTTATTTTATTGTGGTACGTTATGTGGTAAAGGATTCTTATTTGAGAAAATTTTCTTTTTGTTGCATCATAGGTACTGGTATGTACAAGCACTTTGGCATGGGGCGTAAATCTTCCTGCTCATCTGGTCATTATCAAGGTGAGTTGAATTATATAGTACTTCGTTTCAGATTTTTTACAAAAAAATCTTTGGATAGGATAAGTATTGAGAAAATAGCCACAAGTATGAGTTTGATGAGATTTCACATGCATCATGGCTTTGTATTTGAAATACTTTTGGTATACACTACATACTTTAATAACAAATTATGCAATTTGCCTAGGTCCTTCATATTAGTAGCTACACAGAAATGCAAACTTTTTGTCTTGTATATATAGACGATTCCTGGGCATGTATTAAATTCATTTGGTAAACAAGCTGTGTTTCAGCAAAGGTGAACTCAAGTACTTTAGGCTTGTATGCTATTTTCTTTACCTGCTCATCTGGAGACTTGTGTATAAATTTGTTTGAAGATTTATTTATTGTCACTAGGACACTATTTCTACATCTTAATTTTTAGAGTGTCTGTATAAACACTTTAAAACAATTAACAGATGGTTCTATTTACTAAGCAACTCTTGTGATTTTGTTCGCCTCTTGCATTTTTTCAACATACTTGGCTGGATCACTGAAAATTTCATTCTGAGTTGAGCTCAGGTTGGGGTCAAAATAAATTCGTACTCGCCAATGAAACTTGATTAGAGCTTGAGCTTGAGAAAAAAAAAAATCAAGCCCGAACATGGTGAGAACTGGCTCACTCGACTCATGTACTCCTACATGTGATAATCTTAGCAATACTACGTGGGATTGCATTATTTACTTTCATCAAACAAATTCAGTGCCTTACCTAGACTAGGAGTTCAACTAACCTGCTCGTGTACTCTCTAAATGCCCAATAATCCAAGATAACTTCATAGCTGAAAGATCTCATAAACATCACATTTTTTAAGTGAATTTTGAGGGCTTTTATCTTTATTAAAACAACTCCTGGACAAAATTTCCAGCTTGAATTATGACTTTAATATAGAATGTACATGGGGAAAAAAAACTACTATATTGAATGTTGATCAAACAATAAGCTGTAATTTCTGACTTATGAAGTGGCCACAAAGGACTTGCACTTGGATTCACTATGTATAGCGTGACAAGCAAGCTGTGTCAGATATTAATTAATACTACTTAATGGAACTTGGCCATTGTAATCTATGCATGCATCCTATTTCAGGGGACGGAATATTATGATGGAAAAACAAAGAGATATGTTGATTTCCCAATCACAGATATTTTGCAAATGATGGGTCGTGCGGGCCGCCCACAATATGATCAACATGGAAAAGCAGTCATTCTTGTTCATGAACCCAAAAAAAGCTTCTATAAAAAGGTGAGATTAGATACTTTGACTCTTTAATTGGTTCTCTTTTATGTATTCTGGAAATAATACAGACATTTTCTGTTTGCAGTTCTTGTACGAACCATTCCCAGTTGAGAGTAGTCTGAGAGAACACTTGCATGATCACATAAACGCAGAGATAGTTAGCGGCACAATTTCCCATAAGGAAGATGGATTGCATTATCTGACATGGACTTACTTGTTTCGTAGACTGGTATTATTTTTATAACTACTGATTGATAAAGAGTTTGCAAGTTAACTTTTGCTAATCACTTATTGACTAGGTAATCAATAACTGAGGGATAATCCTTCAGTTTGCTATTCCTTCATAACGATTTAGAATATTTCTTTTTTACTGATGTGAAGTATTCCAGTGCTGAATTAGCCATAAAGCATAGAGAAATAGAAAGTAATATAGTAACATATATATCGGCGGTGTGCCTCAAACCATTTGGCTTATCTTAAGGTCATCCTCATATGTGCCATTGTTTATGTCTTGAGCTTTAGTTCCTTTTCTCGTTGTAAGAAAATATTCAGAAGTTGTACCTTTATAGTAGTTGACTTTTCCAACAATGAAAACAAGATTTCTTTTTCTAGACATATTTGCTTTAAAAAATGCATGCTACAGTTATTGAGGAAATGCTGAATAATTTTTTTCTGAAATTACTGAAAATTGTTTCTTGTGTTTGCTTATGTTCTCTAAAATATGAACCCCCTGCAGATTTGACATTTTTTGGATATTTTTCTGATGAATACCTTCATGCAGTCTTGTTACTTTTTCCTTCTAACCTGTATTGCATTTCACCTGTACATCAAAATTCCCCTAGTCATGCTGTAACGTTTGTTCTAAAGATGGTTTGATATCTTCTGAAGCTCTAGTGACATAATAATGGTAAGAGGGAAATGCAAAAGCAAGTTCTAAAACATGGAATGTAAATCACAATTTGGTTTGCTTAGGGAAAAATCAATTGGTCCTTTGGTTGGCAATTAAGGTATATACTGATCCTGTTATACGAGTACGGAAACTGCAACACTTTGGGGGGCACCGAAAGTGAAATATCATACTTCTATTTAAGAATGAACGATATGTCCCATAAGGTAGTTGAAATATACTGTAGATATGATAATATGCAATTTTGCACCACTTTCCTATTAACAGATTTTCATTATCCCATGGTCTTTAGGAAATTAAATAGTCATCTTCATTAAGATAATACTTGAATGGAGATTGTAAATTCCTTATATTAACTAAAATTGTGACTTGGTCTTATGCTAAACTTTTCTTCTTGTTCTCCCAGATGTTTTTAATGTGACATGAAAGTGAACCTGTTCATTATTGCTTGTAAGCTGCCCAAGTATTTACTTCAGGGTGGAGGGGAGGGGGTTATAAACAAAATAAGATTGGAAAAACTGGGTTCTTTCTTGATTTACATTGTTTTCTAAATTATACTGAGCTAGATTTGGAAAGTTAACTTCCAACCTGTTTGTCCTTCCATATTAATAAATGCTCTTTCTAGGCAAAGAAAGATGGTGTTTGTTATTTAATAACTGTTCCATCCAGGATCAATGCTCTTTCATACTTTCAGCAATATGCCAGTAGCCAAAGTTGATGAATTTTTATTTCAGATGGTTAATCCAGCCTACTATGGATTAGAGAGTGCAGAAACTGTTGCCCTGAGCTCTTATTTGTCTAGGTGAGATGAGTGCATTTCTTCTAAATTATTTCATGTGGTTTTATCTTCTTCTGAGCATAATACAGTTCCAGGTTTGGATTGGTCAGAAAAGATAATAGTCATGAATTTGGTAAAGGTTTTGTTCAAAAATAATTCATATTGTTTTGTATATAAAAGTATTTCCACTTATAACATGTATGCTTATAGTATCTTGTAGAAATCAAGGCAAAAAATATCGCCATTGTAGCTTTTATTTGCTAACTTTGCAGTTTAATTTATTGTGCTTACATAAACTATCAGAAATATTTTAGTCTGAATGAGTCCTGAAATGACTATTGCATGCATGTTTTTCCTTTATCAACTGTTTCTGTTGGTTTAGTGGTGACAATTCTATGACAATTCATATTGGCAGATTGGTGCAGCACACGTTTGAGGATTTGGAAGACAGTGGATGCATTAAGATGAATGAGGACAATGTCGAGTCTACAATGTTGGGTATGATAGCGTCACAGTACTACCTTAGCTACATGACTGTCTCGATGTTTGGTTCAAACATAGGGTCAGATATATCTCTTGAAGTAAGTACTTTTGAGAAAGTTATGGTATGGGCTTTCAATTTTGTTATTATGGTTTTGTCTTCTAAGGTTTACTTGGTATAAAATAGGTGTTTCTGCATATTCTATCTGGTGCTTCTGAATATGACGAACTTCCTGTGCGGCACAATGAGGTAATTTCTTTTCCTCTCAATCTCTTTTCAATTCTAGCTGACCGGGAGAGCCCTAGCTGTAGTGGGATGTATATAGAATACATAACTATACAGTCCATCGACTTTATGCAGTTGTATATGTATTCTGAAATTACTAATAGTATGAAAATTTCTGCTAGTTGTTTCTCCATATTCTCTTGAGAGGATCTTGATGGGCGATAATGTGATGTCATTTGTTCATCCTTTCTTCTTAGATGCCCAGCAGCATGTCAGATCAGTCTGTTTGTCACAAGTGGTTATTTTAGTTTTCTACCCTTTGGTTATAAGAATGAATTGTGTATTGTTGTCTAATTTCTAGATTGATGCTTCAGTTGACCAGTTGATCTTTCCTGGAAATGGTGATATGCATTAGATGTGGAAAATTATCATGTACATACTATTTGTAAAGACCCTGTAAGAGATGTTTCCATTTATTTTATTGCAGGAAAATTATAATGAAGCCTTGTCCAAGAGAGTTAGATATGCGGTGGATAAAAACCGACTAGATGATCCTCACATCAAAGCAAATCTTCTATTTCAGGTCAGCAGTCATCATAATTTCTACCATTGAGGCTTCAATTATCTGTTCTCCAAATTTCCAATTGTTCTGCTTCTACAATAATCTTATTTGTTCTATTTTCTTTTACTAATTTCTTTACTGTCCTTTTCTGGACCCAGGCATATTTTTCCCAGTTGGATTTGCCAATAAGTGACTACGTAACCGACTTGAAGTCAGTATTGGATCAAAGCATACGCATTATCCAGGCCATGATAGATATATGTTGCAACAGTGGATGGCTTTCCAGCTCAATAACTTGCATGCATCTTCTGCAAATGGTCATGCAGGTATAAGCATGTTGATTATTAAAGAACTCTTTGGACAACAAAAAACAAAAATAGCTGTCTTACTGATCACATGCTTCTGTCAATGCTCATATATACATATATAGATATATCAGACATACTAGTTTATATGTGTAGAGGGGATGGAGTGAAGTTTAAAATTCACGAGGAAATTGCTTAAGAGGTAAGTAAGTTGGAAAGAAATATTTCTGTACTAAGCAAGAAAATGGGCTTCATGAAACAATCGAAGAAGAATTGGAACATTGTTACAAAAGAAGTTTTAAAATACAAAAGAAGAAATCAGCTGTCACATAAAACTTTTTATTTCTGCCGACAAACAATCTATGCTTACAGTTGTAGGTTTTAGAATGAGAAGAAAATGGAAAGGACAAAAGATAACAGTAGATCTCACAAGGAAAGAACGATAAGAATTATTTTATTGAATTTTCGAATAAGCTAAATGTGCAGACATTCTATTTGTCGAATATGTAGTGCTTTGCAGAAAGAAACTGAGATTGAGGATTATACTAAAAATGAATGTAAAGAATTTATTCAATTGAAGATGCGCTCTAATTTCATTATCATAACTTTGTTTTTTCAATTTTGCCTCTAGTTATATTTCAATACTATTCTTTACTCTTACGTGTTGTTCAATTCCTTTCGACAATTGTTTTTTTGTCCGACATTGTTGAGTTTTTCTCAAAGTAGGAATTTCTCAATTTTCCTTGCAAATGACTAACATCCTTTAGTACTCCGATAACATATATTCTTGTAATTAGTACCAATTCCAAAAGGAATTAATGCATCATTTTTCTGGGTCTGGACACAATTGACTCAATTGTTACATAAAAAAATTTGTGCATTTGAATATTCTGCAACAATAATCTCGGTGACAATTATATCACATCCCCAACTTCATCTAGTGTACTAATAATTTAGGCTCATGAAGACCACTAGTGGCAGTCTCCAAGAATTTTAGCTAGCATTCAGAGGAATATAACGTAACTGTGCCTATAAATTATCAAATAGTTTTTTTTTTCATATTACAAAGAATGAACCTCTGTGAAGACGATGGCTTCATCATCCAAATTTATTATTTCCTAAACCATAAACATAAAGCAACTTAATGATTGAGACATGAATCGTTAAGTTGGACCTACATATTTGCTTCTTTATCCACACATCAGCTTGTGTTGTCACATAGGAAAGACGTGGGTGGAACACCAAGGTAGATTTAGGCAAGAATGCTTTTTTCTTTTTAATTATATACTTTTTGTTCCTCATTTGATGGTTGATTAGATGTGAAATGTTTTAGCCGGTGCTTTCTAATAATGGGGTATTTTCTCAGGGTTTGTGGTTTGATAAGGATTCTGCCTTATGGATGTTGCCATGCATGAATTCTGATATTGCACAGTCGCTAAGTGAAAAGGGAATCTCCACTATACAACAGTTGTTAGATCTTCCCAGGGGTACCTTGCAGGCAGTGGTTGGATCTTCCTTTGCTTCAAGATTACAACAGGTGCAAAATTACCCTTTAAATTTTTGCTTCAAAACTTCATTCTAGTCACCAAATATTTCTTGGTGTTCTTGTTAGGACCAATAACAATAACAATAAGCCTAGGATATGGAGAGTGAATGGGTACAAGGAAATAACATAATGTACGTAGGGGTAGTTAAGAGGGGGGTTGAGGAGAGAAGCGTATTCAGTAAGAAAGAAGTGAGAAGTGAGATTTTAGAAAGAGAGAATTCATTTTCTCCCTAAGGAGCAAATTCTAGCTCTGGTATAGGAAGTGATCTACGGATTCACTTGTAATAGCAGTGTTGATCGCTGATTATTAGCAATAATTTACTTACCCCTAGCATACTAAGCTAGAGTTTCTAACATTGGTCCGACCTGTCGGATTATCAATATCAGGAGAGAGGATCAGCTCGTTTTCGGAGACTTTAGAAGTTAGCGCAACCCACCTTGATGCCACCCAATATGTCCGATAGGATAGACGTGCTGGAATCCTGTATGGCGAATCTGGAGGCAGGAGTTGAAGATATTGAATCTTCCATATGGATGGTAATGGGAGAAATGTAGCGAGCTTTGCTACTAGAAATGAGCAAAATGATGGGCAAACGACCGGAGGAAGGACAAGGGAGTGACGATGCCTCAGGAAGGGGGCCCAATGTGCTAGGAGAACGGAATCCACTTCTGGGGCAATCAAATCCGATGGAACATTCCTATGACACTATGGAAGAATATAGAATGTCGGTTCGTAAGGTGGAATTACCCATGTTTGATGGGTCTGATCTTGTGGGGTTGATCACTAGGGCGGAACTGTATTTTGAAGTTCATAATACTTCCGAACCGATAAAAATGAAACTAGCTCTCTTGAGTATGGAAGGTTCCACCATATATTGGTTTAACCTTCTTTGGGAGACAGTGAAAGAGTTGGACTGGGAGAAATTTAAGAGAGACCTTATCGATCGTTATGGAGGGAGAAGATTTGATAATCCTTTTGAAGAGCTGTCGGATTTGAGGCAAACTGAATCGGTGGAGGAATATATTGAGGCCTTCGAGTTTATCTCGTCTCAAGTGGGTCGACTATTGGAGGAGCAGTTTATGGGGTACTTCATGAGTGGCTTGCGAGCTGATATTCGAAGGAGAGTACGTACGTTTGGACCTGTGAACAGGTAGCAATTGATGAAGATAGCGAGGGCGGTGGAAGATGAGGTAAATGGTGAGTACGAGGGTGTCGAAGGGCTCTCGAACGCTCGTATGGACTTCACACCGAGGGAGTCCCTTTAGGGGAAATTTCTGGGTCAACCCGACCCATCGTGAGACGGAGCCTCCAAACCCGACGGGTCATGGGAGGTATGTGGGCGGTGTTGGGGCGGGAAGAACCTGGGAACTAGCCGGGTCTCAAACCAACCCCCATGCGTAGCACCGAATGGTCGCTCCACCCATGGCGACACCCACCAGGCAATCGGAAGGTGATAGGAGGGGACCGACGGAGAGGAATCAGGGATTGCGTCATCTCTCATACCAAGAGCTCATGGATCGAAAGGCGAAGGGTCAATGTTTCAGATGTGGGGAGAGGTTTCATCCTCTTCATCAGTGTGCGGAAAAACAACTGAGATTACTGATTTTGGATGACAATGAAACCTTG
>JANZLH020000115.1:1726604-1740082 GCA_026770325.2 Erythroxylum fimbriatum
ACCTGCAAAGTATTTAGTTTCTGTAGAAGCTACCTTGAAGATAACTTCATTATTTCAAGTAAAAGAATTGAAATAATAAAATTCATACTAAAAAAGAACCGAAAATAAAGAACTGAAATTATTTTTTAAAAGAACATACATTTCATTAAACGCCTTACATTTATCAGAAATTTATCTCAATATCACAACTAAAATCACGTTTTGTCCTTTCTATCACTAATATTTATACTTTAAAGTTATTTTCCAATAACAAAATACAGAAATAAACGAAAGTAATAAATACCTAAATTAACTTTCATCCAATATATAAAAAACACAACAGTAGTTGCAAAAATACCTCCACCGAATAACACAATGATAATGGCTGGAGAAGACAATGCCGACGAGCAGAAAAAGAATCCACGACAGAGAAATGGGCTCCAAGAAAACTGAAGAGGAGACACAGGAAGAAGGAAGAAGAAGAAAAGAAGAAGAAGAAATAGGTGGGAGGGAGATGTCGAAATTTATAAAGAATTTACCGACGGAATTACCGACGGCAATTTCCGTAGGTAAATTCAAAAAAATTTTATTCCGCCAATAATTCCCGCCTTTTTACCAACAGAACGAAAAATTTTGTCGGTAAATGGATTTAGTGATGAAATTTACCTACGGAAATTTCCGTAGGTAAACTCAAAATTTTTTATTCCGCCTTTATTTCCCGCCTTTAAATTTTATTTTACCGCCTTCCCTATTTTTAGCGACGGAAATTATAACCGACGCTAAATAAAATTTTTTCACATTGATTTTAGCGACGAAAATAGGTGTTCCGTTGCTAATATTTGCGGGATGATTTCCCTCTTTTTTTAGCGACGGAAAATTAACTAATGGAAAATTTTTCACATTGATTTTAGCGACGGAAATAGGTGTTCCGTCGCTAATTTCATACAATTACCGACGGACACTTTTACCGTCCATAAAGTTCGTCGCTAATATTGGCGGGATTATTTCCCTCCTTTTTTAGCGACGGAAAATTAAAACCGTCGCTAAACAAAATTTTTTCACATCGATTTTAGCTACGAAAATAACTGTTCCGTCGCTAATTTGCTACGTTTTATTTTCCGTCGCTAAATGAATTTTTCACGTTGACATTAGCGACGGAAATATGATTTTCGTGGTTAATTGGCTACGTTTTATTTTCCGTCGGTAATTTTCTGTCGCTAATTCTTACTTTTCTTGTAGTGTATGTTTTCAATAAAATCTTGTAATTCCTTAAAAATCTTAAAGATGGTGGTCCCACCTAAGGATATATCTGTTAATTACTTAGTTAGGTAGTTTAATCCACTATGAAACATTTGCTTCTATATATATACCAAAGTCAAGGTCGTGGTGGAGATACTTCCTCAATAAGTCCTCACATCTCTCCTAAGTGTCTTATGGTGTCTCACCCTCTAGTTTTTGGAAGGTAAAATTATCGTTATTGAACTTTATTTTACGTGTTAGTAGGAAGCATTTAGCCAAACAAATTTTAATCAGACCATTCCATGAGGTGATCGGTGAAGGTAGTGACTTCAGCCATAATTTATCCTAGTCCCTCAATATAAAGGGAAATAGTCTACTCATATAGCATTTTTTGAAACTTTATTAAGTTTGAATGTCTCACAAATTTCCAAAAAGTTAGCAATATCCATATTTGGGTCCTCATCCAGTAGCCTACCAAATTATATCAACTGTTGAACCATTTGAATCATATTGGGTTTAATCTCAAGGTTATTTAGTGACTCTTAGTTTAATAGTACTAGACTCATCAGTTCCAGTTAGTGATGATCTAATATAATCCTTGATTGTATGATTCCCTCCTTGACTTGTAATTATTCTTAGTAGTTATATTCTAATTCTCATACTTCTTTCTCTTAGTAGTATGTTCAATTCTAGATCCAGATCAATTGATACTCTGGGACTACTCCTAGTTATATACCAAAGAACCTAAATCTATAATACAACCATAGCAAGATCAAGAAAGAATGTTCTATAATAAAACAAATAAAGAAGCCATGAGACTAATAAAAATAAAGCTTTCCTAATATTTTAATCTCAAGCAAATATGTCAAAAACTTGATTTGATAAATATAAGTATATAAATAAAGACACAAAACACAATACTAAAGAAATAAATTATGGAAGTACACTTATCATTTATAATAGTATAGTTTAGGTGAGTCTAATGTTGATCTAAAGAGGATTATAATCACAAGTACTAATTATCTTTCTATTATATACTATAAAAAGTTACTAATTTAAATAAAAATAAATAAACTTATTTAAACCACTAAATTAAAGCAATGAATAAAACTAAAGCAATTAGTAGATAAGTAAGATACAAGTAAAAATTCCCTTAGAACATCTCATATGCATTGAATTGAATTGAATTAATGATTAATCCTAGTTCCTTAAACCTATACAAATTCTAGTTTTACTACTATATCCTCTATTGATAAAAATAGCTCTTATCCTTAAATTGATGGACGAAATCTCTTTTAGTTAAAACTCAAAAAAACACATTAATTTGCTTTATGAATTCCCATAACAAATTTGACCCCAATCAATAGGATTATATGGATATACCTTTAGGATTCCATACAACTTTCACTATTCATTTTGTGATATATTCATAAATTTAATCTCTCAATCCCAATGTAAAATTTTTGAAGTTAAATCAAAATATAGGCAAATTTCGATTCAACATAATATAATCATGAACACTTCTCAGGAAAACTAATATCTTTCATTAAATTAAATAATCTATTAAAAGCATTTGAATATATTAAAAGCTTTAGGGTTCATCCCATCTAAATCTATATACTAATTAGTTCATACTAAACTTAAAACACCTAAAATAAATAGGAAATAACAAAAGAAAAAAGATAGTATTCTCATATTTCTTAAAATTTAAAGTTCTTGATGAATCTTAATATTTCTTGCTTTTTCTCCTAGAGTTACTCTTCCCTTAATCCTAATTACTTTTATTCACCTTCTAATTGATTTTTTAGTGTTTCTAAATACTGCCCCTCTATTTTCTATTATCATCTTTCTTAAATATGAAACCTTAAGTTTTCCAACCAATACAACCCAAACATAAGACTTTATTGGCATCTTAGGTGATTGAACCCCTTTCTTAACATTTTGTGTAACAAAACATTACAAACATGGGTCTCAAGAAGTTCATATTTCCTATAGACAGTACATAGTAATGAAAATTCCTAGAAAAATGTGATGATGCCTTATTAAACATAGTAAGGATGTAGGTATATAATAGTGACATGTTAGCTAGGTAAAACAATCTCCAAAAAATAAAATCATATATGTTTGAACACAGGAAGCAAAAGGACATTGGAATAGTGTTTTGAGCCCTCGACTAAAGATCTAAAAATATGGCTCTAACTTATCTTAAATCTTCCTAATTTTACTCTTTCTTCATTAACGGACTAAAATAAGACATGAAACAAAAAATATGTCATTTTAAGTACGAAATCTAATGAAAACAACAAAACATGGGCATAATTATTTAAAAAATTCAAGGGTTAAAAGCGTATTTTGAACCTCAATGTTTACAATAGAATATAGAATAGACCTCATGTTTTAAAGCGTTCAGATTAAACCCCAACATTTTTAAAAAAATTCAAAATAGACCCTAAATTTAACAGGGTTAACACTAAATCAGTTAAATGTCATATCAATGCTAATGTGACATTAATTTTATTTTAAATAAAAAGTAGCGGCCACTACCATATGACAAGTGGGACACACTATCTGAAATGTATAACAATGGGCCTCACTTTTTGATTAATTTAAAAAAGTTAATTATATGGCAGCGAGACCCACTTTCTATTTAAAAATATAAAAATAATGTCATATTAGCATTTATTTGACATTTAACTGACGGAGAATTAACCTGGTCAAAATTTCCATCCATTTAAGATTTATTCTAGACATATTAAAAACATTAGGGCTTAACTTCAATGCTTCAAGACATTATGATTCAAGATGTATTCTATTGTAAACTTTAAATTTTAAAATGCACTTTTGGCTTAAAAATCATGCTAAAATATTGCCTATTTAGCACTTATTAGTTATGCCAAAGATCGTGTACTAAATTGGAGAGAAATAGTGAGATCCATAATCTAGGGATACAAAAATGCCAGAGATAGTTTCTCTCACTTAGAGGTAATAAATAGATCTATGGTCGTGGCCCAAATTACATGCAAGAGCATGAATATGTATAAAATGCAAAACCTTAATTTTTTTAGGACTTCTAGAAACTTTACACTTTTAAAAATGTTTTCTTTCTAAAGGTTGGAGTTAGCCATCATGAGGTCTAAGAATGCTCAAAAGCCAATTCCAAAGTCACCTCCATCAAACAATTAAGATCCATACATTACCTTAACAGATCAACCTGTTCATAAAATCAAGATTTACATTTAGATTTATTTATATAATGTTTTCTTTGTTTTTATCTATTACTTTTGTTATTATGACTATGATTAATGGCTAAACATTTTCCATATTTAGAAAAAGAAAAAGACAAATGCTAACTAGACCAAGTTTTTAGCATGATTTTGAGAGCATTTTACTTATGTTTTGATTATTTTGTAGAATATTTTATTAATTTGGCTTATATATTGTCTTTAGCATATTTTTAATATCTCTAATAAAAAAGGAATGAATTCGAGCAAATTAGAAACATGTTGGAGCAAGTTTTAACATGGTTTTGGAGGAAGGACTTAGATATGGTTCATAAACGAAAAACCACATTAAATCTATGCAAGATGTCAAGTAACATAAGTACAACTTCAATTTGTGTTAGGGACATATTTTGGTAGTGAAATTTTTAAAAATATGTTTTTTATAATTAGAGTAAAATTGGTATAACATAAGATATGTGTTAGACTATTGTTGGTCATGTTATTTTAAATTTTTAGGATTTTCTAATATAAAATGATTAAGGGGAAGTAAATTAGACAAAGGGTAGTCGTTAAAAAGTCGAACTAGAGCATCTTATCTTGAGACAAGAAAGTAGAAACTTTAGAGAGAAAAGAAGGGATTTCCATCAAGATTCAACTGAAGAACTTTAACATGTCAAAACCTATAAGAATGAATTATTTTGGATTCTTTATTGGTTCTTGTTAGTTTTGTTTATTTTAGTATGAACTAAATTAGGATAGTTTTAGAAGGAATGAACCTTACAATTATTTTTTTAGATTGATTATTTGATGAATTAAGTTATCTTGTGAATTATTCATGATTACTTCTTATATTAACTAGAATTGCTAATGCTTTAATTCTATTTCATATTTCATATATAAAGATCGAAAAATCATACATATGAATATATCTTAATATGAATAATAAGAGTGGTATGGATCAGATATAGGACCATATAAATATTTTAATTTAGATTTAGGACCATATAAATATTCTAATTTAGATTCAAATCTAATAAAGGAATTCAAATAACAAGTTAATGCATTCTTTTTCTAACTTGGATCGTGGATTTGAAATAGAAAAGTAAGGAAGATTGCGAGGGGTTTAAGGTTGGTTTTGCTATGTTAGTTCACTTCATTTGGATGATGAAAAACACCAAGTTATTTCGGAAATCTGAACAACTTAACAAATTCACCAAGATGGAGTTTTATCTCAAGTTTAGAATGAGAATTGAGACAACTTCCCATTAACTACTTATCTCTAGTTGATTAATTGTATCACTTAGAAAGTTAACAGTGTATTACATGTGTTTTTCTTAATATCTATTTTGCTATTTATCACACTCCAATTTTTAGGGATGAATTTCATTTCACTTTATAATTTCCACCTTTTTAATGAATGCATTACTTATTTTCCAAAAAAAAAAAGGTTAATACATTGTTAGGGTTTTGAATAAAGAGTTTCAATCAATGTTCTTAAGGATATAAGTTGTATTCTCTTAAGAAAGAATATGGTTATAACTTTGGAATTTCTATAAATCTAAGAAATTGGGATTAATAACTAAGTTAAGACAATTCCTACATCTTGAACTTATTTACTAATTAATTACTTCATTACTTGTTTATTGATTTGGTTTCTTATTTTAGATTACTAACATTAGTTTATTCAATTATAAGTCAATCATTCGTTTGGTTAGATTAAATGATAGAAAGATAGCTATTACTAGTACATGTAGTCCTCATGAGAACAATATTCCTATTTACTAGACTATAATATAAGAACAATAGGTGCACTTGCTTAATTGATCTTTAATAAGATTTAGATTACATAAATTGAGTTTTTGGCATTGTTATTAAGGAGTCAAATAGTAGGAACTCTTTATTTTTATTTATCAAGTCAAATTTTCTTTTTTAGGATTATTAATTTAGAATTTTCTTTCTTGATCTTGTGTTTATTAACTGAATTTTAGGATCTAGGTTCTTTGGTTTGTGACTAAGAGAAGTTTCAGAGAACTACTTGATCTAAATAAAAAATTTGAAATGATCTTACTTTAGAGTTTAAGAGAGAGAAACTTAGACATTCTAAGGTTATAGCTACCAAATACAATGACAAGATAAGGAGGTCATCACACTAAGGGGCTTACATAAGATTGACAATAATGGGGACAAAATCTAGCATTACTAGGCTAAGACCAGAGTCCAAAAATATTAAGATCAAGTTCCATATAATTAATATGGTTTAATAACTTATGCAATTTGATGGCTTACCAAAAAAGGATCTAAATGCATACATTACCAAATTTTTACAGATTTATGACACTTTTAAGATTAACTTATCTTTGAAAGATACTAATTTATTGAAATTGTTCCCTTTAACATTAAATGATATAGCTAAATCATGGTTGAATCCTTACCTTTTAGATATATTACCACTTAAAATGATATTGTTGACAACTTTTTAACTAGGTATTTTTCTTCTAGAAAAATAGCAAAACTCAAGAACAAATTAGTGAGTGAGACTTTTTTTGAAAAATAAAAGAAATAAATTCATTGATAAATAACCTAAAAGGAAACTTAAGGGGAGAACCCTTCAATAAGAAAGAAAATTCAGTAATTCTGCCTAACAATAGTCATTAATTATAATGTAAATATAGTAGTTTAAATATTTAAGGAGGATAGCAGATTGGAGCTACAATTTGGAGTTAGATTTTTCAAAAGTATAAGCTCCCTAGTACTATTAATAGTTTCAGTGGTAAGAGATTCAGTTGATTTGAACTTAGACTCAAATCTTCTAGAATTTCTTTCTTTCCAAATAATCTACAAACACATTCCAATAATTATTATGTAAATCCATTTGGAACATATAAGAAGAGAGCTTTATGTTAAGAGCCAGTCAATGACACTAGTGAATGTGCATGCTAGAATAGACTAGAGGCATTTCTGTTTAACATGTTCAAAAATTTTATTAGTCACAGTGCACATGAAAAACAGGTGATCCCTTGTTTCTTCATATTCAGAACAAAATGGATAGGATGTGTTGACATCAAGGTACCTTATTCAATTAGTAGTATTAATTCTATTTTTAATAGTGAGTTAAAGGAGAAATGAAAATTTGGGAGGTAGAATCTTATTCCAGATAATCATATGCCAATCCACTATTGAATTTTTCACTCTTATCAGATCCCTTGTGAGTTTGCTTGAAAGTTTTTGAATAGGCTAGTTCTTCCATTAAAATGCATCTGAATATAGAGGATTAGGAGGATACTGGGGTTATAAATGCCTTAAACTTTCAAGGAATTTCTAAATGTTTCCATTATTGAAGGAGTCAACCTTAGTGTGGAGGGGGAAAGTAAGAGTATTCCTTAGTGTACCTTAGGAGTGAATAAGATAACCATAACCAGACCAATTGTCAAACTAAAGAGAGATTTGTCTTCCATTTCCAATTATACAAGATACATCCTTTTGGGCTAAGTTCTTCAAGTGAAGTAGCTGATAAAAGAAGAGAGTTTGTAGAACTCTTATTTATTTCCTATATGCATCTACCTTTAAGAAAATAAGAATGTAACCATCGAATCCATAGGGAATTCATGTCTTTAAATATCCACCATAATCTTTTAAGGAAGAGTGCTTGGTTTGTTAGTTTAATTGAAGAGATGTTTAGACTCCCTCCATTGTTAGGACAACACAAATCCAACCACTTGACTTTTACAACGCCTTTGCACCATTTGAGTGATTCTATAAGAAGTCCTTAAATATTCTCTCTATTGTCTTGATAACATTTTTATAAAGAAAAATGTGTGAACTCCAGTAGATGTGTAGTGTATTTAATATTAAGCACGGATTTAATAAGTTGAAGTTTCCTTGTATAGGATAAAATTTTATTCATCTAGGAGTTGATTATTCTTTGTATTTTGTTAAAAAGTGGGTTGCAGTTGTAGTAGCTGAGTCCCTTGGTAGAGACAGGAAGTCCCAAGCATAATAATGGTGGAGATTCCACCAACATTCTAGTGATTAAAGCAATTTGGGATTCCATAGAAGAAGCACACTTTGATATTATGAATTGAATCTTGTTGAAGTTTATTTGCAATCTAGAGAGGCCTTTTGAATTTATCTAAAGCCTTCATAAAGCTTTGAATGGACTCCATTTTAGTACTAAAAAGAAGCAGATCATCTGCAAAAGACAGGTTAATTAATCAAACTTTCTTAGATCTCGAATGGAATCTGAACTTAGGATTAGCTTCCACTTCATGCTTGATGATGGAATTTAGCGTTTGCATACATAGGATGAAAAGGTAACGAGAAAGATAGTCCCCTTGCCTAAGTCTTTTTCTAGCCTTGAAATAGTTGACAGGGCTCCTATTGATCAACAATGAATAGTTGGCAGTAGAGATCCATTCTTTAAGCTAGTTAATGAACATTTTAGGGAATCCTTAAGCCTCAAGCTTCTTCCATAAGAAATTCCAACCAACACTATCAAAAGACTTATGGAAGTTGACTTTGATCGTGCAATTGGGAGTTGAGTTAGTTCTTGAATAGCCTTTTAGTAGCTCTTACATAATTAAGATATTACCTCTAATTTTTCTATTATAAATGAATGCATTTTAATTGTCACTGATGAGTGGAGTGATGGTTATCTTCAATCTAAATGTAAGGACCTTTGAGATAATTTTTTACATAAAATTTATACAAGAAATGGACTTAAAATCATTAAATGAGGGGTTAGTTTCTTTGGGGATCAAGATTTAAAAGGTTTTATTAGTTTCTTTGAGTAGCACTCTATTGGAGAAGAATTCCTTCACTACATTTTTGAAAAAATGATCTATTTTGTCCCAAGGCTTTTGGAAAAGTAGCCATTTAGCCCATTTGGACCAAGTTCTTTCATACCATCCATATTGAAGACAACTTCTTCAATCTTCCTGTCTTCTACAGATTTAGTTAACATAGAAAAGTCCATAGGGTTAACTCTCTTTGAAATGAACCCAGTGTATTGAAGTATCTAACAACCTCATTTTGGATGTCATTAAACATATCTTGTTCTTGTTTTTCCTAGCAAGGATTGTGTTAAAGAAAAATTTTCAGCATTATCACCTTCCTTAAGCCATCTCATCTTAGCTCTTTACTGGAATTGTGATTATTGATGATAAGTGTGTAATTTTTGAGAGCTTGCTTTTCTTTGACTTGAAGATAAGGATCATGAGGTGAGAGAACATAGATTTTCTAGATTTCTGAAAGTTCATTTTTGGCTATCATTAGAGCATTATCAGTGGAGCCCCTTAGAAAGTACAAGACCTTGAGTTCCTTTTTTATTTCCTTTAGCTTTTGTAAGCAAATGAATTGCTCGGTTCCTTTAAAGAAACATTTAGCACCCTTCCTGCAAGCATCATTGAAACTTGTTTCATTAGGCAAGTAGTTGCTAAATCTAAAGGGAAACCTCCTGGCTTTTATCAGAAATGGATTCTCAATCTTGATTAGAGTGTGATATGAGAATAGAGTGTCTTTGAAAATAGCATTGCTATTAGGGAATTGAGTTAAACAGCTCGTATTGATTAAGGCTCAATCTAGTTTCTTCTTGATAAAACAACTTAGGCATTGTTTGTCCGACCAAGTAAACTTGTGTCCAGAATGTTTTAGATCTGTAACTCTTAAGATTTTCACGTATTCTTTGAATTCTTTAGAAAAATTCCTTAAATTGTTGTTTCCTTGAGCCTCTAATCTATATAGATTTGAGTTAAAGTCACCACATATCATCCAAGGCATGTTAATACATCTGCTAAAGTTTATAAGATTGTTCCATAGATCTTTCCCTGGAATCCAAAATTACTAGCTTAAATGAAATAGATGATAATATATGTCTTCTCTTGTAGGTAGGAGATTCTAAGATATGTGACTTAGTAGAATTTAATAACTCCACTCAAATGTCATCAGCCTTATAATAGATGATGATTCTCCTATATGCATGATGAGAGTGATCGGTTAGTAGCTTTCAATTAGACCCCAAAATATACAATTTTCTAACATTTTCTGGCTTTTTTTTTAATTTCAAGTAATCCTACTATAAGTGGCTTTTCCCTTACAGCAAAATCCTTTAAAGAAGCTTGCTTTATGGAGAAATTTAAACCTCTAACAATCTAGACTAAAATTCACACATTAATGATGTTTATTTTTGGAGCCTTTACTTTTGCTCCTCTAAGATCTTCTTCTTTCCACTATTTAAAATTGCTTATTAGGTTCATTACTGATTTCAACTCCATTTCTAGATTGGTGGATCGGTGAAGGGTTGGTTTCAACTATTGGTGTTGCTACCTTGGTTTAACAAGTTGATGACTAGTTAGCTTCAACTTTTCAAGCAACATTTCTAGTTTTCTTAATAAATGGAGTGGCTTCAACTATAGAATTTACAACTACAACAAGTGAGTTGTTTAGAGTATCAAAGGAGCTAACATCCATGCTCATATGGTTCTAATTTATTAGAGAATTCAATTGATTGGTGGAGTGTCTAGTATTCATATCACTTTTAATATTCTCTAAAAGATTTGGACCAGATTCACCAATATGATTATCAGCATTAACTAAAGGCTAGATGTTATGAATTTCCACAGTCTTTTTGTTATGCGCTTCCTCCTTATTTATCTTAGTCCTTGTTAGTTCTTGATAACTACCATTTTTGGAAGGTTCTTCCAGTTTCCGTCCACATTTTCCTTTAAAGTTCAGAAGGTGGTTTCCAATAATAAGTGATGGCAATGCTATCCTCCCAGAGTTTGTTCCCCTCTTCTGGTCTCATTATTGGGACTTTATTTGGAAGCCCTTTGGACATTTCAACACTAACAACACATATACGTTCATATCCTATTCTTCTCTTTATGGCAATGTTCTCATCTATATATGGAAACATCCAGAAGAAACTAGCTAAGGCATAACCCTATAGTAGTCCAATACTTAAGGGGAATGTTATAGAAGTTAATCGAGAATGGGATGCTCTGAATTTTAATAGAATTCAAGCTAGGTTGCTAAGCTTGTAGAAATAGAGGTTGTTTCCACAATGTCAGGGTCCTTCCTCGAGTATTTTGTGGGTTTAGAGGTTGAGGTAAAGATGAAAAGAATGAGATTATCTTATGTTAGGGGCACATCAACCATTCCTTCTTTTTTCTAGATCTTATGTGCACATTTATGGATGATTGGAAAGGATGGTCTTTGGTCGAAAAAGAATCCTATAAGGTTGATTCCTAACTACGTGCACCTTCTTCTAAGATTTCTAGTTCAAAGTATACAATATGTTTCCCTTCTATCTCTACAGGAGGTTTGAGGATGAGACTTAAAGCTTGGTGATCCCCAACCACCTACTTCCAACTTTTCTGGGAGGTATAAGCTAAGGGAGGTATGGAGGGGATGGGGGAGAGGTTTGATTTAGTTGAGTGTCTAGAAGGAGACGATTTGGCAAAGGTGGAAATTCATTTTTGTCATTATCAGAAGGAGACAACATTGTAAAGGATCAAAGCTAAGAAAGGAAATAAACACTGTTGGTAGTTAGAAAAGGTTGAAAAGAAGGTTTCAAGAGTAAAATGAAAGGCTGGCAAAACTTAAAGGTGGCAATGGTGAGACTAAAAAGCCCCTAGAAATTACCAGAATTAAGAGGCTGGAGCTCCAAAGAAATTGTAGATGAAGATGAAAGAGAGAAGGTATAGGAAGGAAGGCAAACAAAAAGTTTATAAGCATACCTGAGTCAAGCATAAAAGCATTACCCAAGTCTTGTATGGAGAGAGTTCCAAGTCACCTTGCATGGAGAGAGTTCATAACCACTTGAAGTTGCTTGGTGAGACATTTTATATAGTCATTGAGAAAGAGCCCATCCTTGGACTTGATTTAGGATTACAAATACTAACATTTCATAGTAGATTGAGCCATCCATCCAACTAGTTGACTGATGTATCTTCAAGTGGCATTATTAGCTTTAGAACTCATAAGAAAATGTAGGAGTTGATTGAGAATATAACTACGAATAATTACCAATAAAGTAAATTGAGGCCAAAACCCAAAATCAAGTGGTAATCATGATGTTGATGTGGTAACAACATTAAAGACAAGTTAGAAACTTTGAGTAAAAAGATTGATAATATGAGTTTGTCTAACACAAGTGATGAGTTGTGACATTTGTAGTGGTGAAAACTATAACCATGAATATTAGGTGCCTAATAATATAGGATAAACCACTAAGCAAGTTAATTTTGTAGGGCTTTAGCCTAAAAAATAATCCTTATAGTAATAATTATAATTTGGGGTTAAGAACACAACCTAACTTTTTATCGAATAATCAAGGATCAAAGAGATATGGTCACCCTAGATTTTAGCAATAAAGGAAGCCAAGTCTTGAGGATCTTATGACAAAATTTGTCATTGCATCTAAGGCTTGCTTCCAAAATACAGAAGCATCTCTTTAAAAATAAAAATTTCTCCACCCAAAACTTTAAAAATTAGAATAGACAAGTTCCTAAGATTGTCTCTAAAAGGTATCTAGGTCCTTTGCCTAACAAAACCGATCTAAACTTGAGAGAGAAAGTAAAAGTGGTTGGTTTGAGGAGTGGAAAGGAGCTAAAGGTTAAAGAAAAAGACAAAGAAAAGAAGGAACATGCTATTTTGAAGGAAAGAATATGAGGAGGAGAAGGAGCCAAAGAAAAAAGTTGTTGAAGAGTATAAATCACTAATTTCATACCATATTAAACTTGAGAAAGATAGAAAGGAAGATCAAGTAGTAAGATTTTAAATCTTTTTAAATAATTACATATTAACATTCCTTTTGTTGAAGCTCATTTGTCTATGTCAAAATATGCTAAGTTCTTAAAGGATCTACTTTTTAATAAGAAGAAACTCAAGTGGTTAGCAGTGGTTAGCAATGATCACTTAAAATGAGATGTGCTTTGTCATCTTGTAAATAAGATACCTCGAAAAATTAGGGTGCGTTTACTTTCAGAAAACAGTTTCTTGTTTTCTATCTTGATTTTTTGCATATATTTTCAATTTTCATTT
>JANZLH020000115.1:1755560-1779321 GCA_026770325.2 Erythroxylum fimbriatum
AGGATTAAATGGATCCCGATGAGATTGGGATATGTCCCGATGAGATCGCGACATTGACATTGCTGAAAAGGGTCTCCGGCGATTTTTCGGTACCGGGACCCGGTAGGCCGGTAGGACCGACACCAGTGTGACTGGACATTATCAGCATGTTTATAAATCTATATATGATTAATTAATTAAAGGTTAATTAATTAATTAATATATATATATTAAGCCCACGTGGAACCGATTGTCATGTTAGCAATTAATGTTCTTAATTGTTATTCAGACAATCGTATAAAATGTGAGATTCTCATGAGTGAAGAAGAGAGATTCATTGGTTTTGGAAACCAGAAGTGAAGAAGCATCGACGAAAGTGTTTCGCCGGAATTCTCTGGTTCTTCTTCTCCACGTCTCACCGCTGATCACCGTTGCTCGCCGAACAAGGTAGGAGCTAGCACTCTGAACTTGTTCCAACTGTTCTCAGTCGAAGAGTTCGACTGATTGAGTTCGCCGACCTCTGCGTGGATATCGTTAGAGACGATCTGCGTTGGTCGTTTATGGTTTGATTTTTGTTCCTTCCTCCGTCGACGATGCATGATTCTGGGTTCAGGGAAGGTTCCAGAACAGTTTTGCTGTTCTTCCGCACGCGTTCATGTGATGAACGCACTGGGATTTTCCCGTCTGGGAATCGCGATTCCCTAACAATAACCTCGCCATGTTGGTTTGTATCACTCAGCTTCAAGGAAACCAAGAAATATGATCTAGTTATTTGTATATTAGGAATGAGAATGCATTAAAAGTGGGATATTACTAAAAATATAATCGAGAACTCATTTATATGTCCACTCCTAGATTTGATATGTAAGTAAAGACTTGACAACAAACAAAGCACGATATAAAGAAAAAGAAGAGGAATGATTATTTTGAAATAACTTGGGTTATGAGAATGAGTATTTATGTTATTGGGTATGAGAATGAGTTATTGGCATGCTTAATTGGCTATTAAATTTCCATGTAGACGCCTAATGACAGGTCCCTATCTTGCAATGACTAGGCGACCTGACCGGCACTCCATGGTAACTCTCCAGTCGATATTCAAGTCAGCTGAAAAAGTTCCCATAAAGTTAAGCCTATTTCCTTGGTTAAGGTAAAGCTTCAATTCACAATAAGACATGTAAACAATGGAGTTTTGTTTTTAAGTTTATTAAAAATTTCGGCAACACAACCACTATATTTTGACATCCCAAAAATTTCAAAGTCCCTGTAAAAGTTCAAAACACTTCTATTATCACATCAATTTCTCAACTCCAAATTGCGGACTTCAAATCCACTTACATGCAGTCTCAAATAGTTACATCAATAAACTTTGAAAAACTAAAACAACGTCATGCATTCCATTTAAAAAAACCTTTATACACATCCATTCTTTATACAAATGTACTTTCCAAAACATGTTCAAAGATATACCACAGTTCTAAAAAATATGTACAAGGAAAAATAAAAATGCCTACACAATAACATTTGATGAAGTTGACTACTCGCGAGGTGTAGTCCCTGCTACTTAAGCCCCTGAGCGTGCAGCTGGGAGGTTTTATTTAAAAACAAAAAATAAAGGGTGAGCTAAATGAGCTCAGTAAATGTTATTGGTTTCTAATAAAAACATTTATACAAATATTAACCTTCATAAAAGAAAATAATTTCTTTTCTTTTTAAGTAATAATCAATGTTCTTACAAAATACATTCTTTTCTTTTCGTAAGATTAATGCATATGTAAAACAAAACATATATATTTTTCTAAGATCAAGTTCCACTTTTCTTGTAAAGTATACAACGATGGTAATCAATACTTTCATGAACTTTCTTTTTAAAACACAGCCTATCACTAATTTTCTTTGCCATATGGTACCCTTAGGTGTAAGGCCACGGAGCTGGTTCTGCATCGCTTACTCATGCTTGATTAACATCTATATACTAATTGTTATGAAGCTGGTTCTGCATCGCTTACTCATAACGATGCCAGCATTACATATAAATTAGTTGTTACGGAGCTGGTTCTGCATCGCTTACCTATAACAATGCTAGCACAATATATACTCCACACGTGCAGAGGGCGACTCACAGCACATATTGACAGACACAATACCACCCATATGTAAGGCCGCGGAGCTGGTTCTGCATCGCTTACCCGTGCCTGATTAACATCTATATAATAATTGTTATAAAGCTAGTTCTGCATCGCTTACTCATAACGATGCTAGCATTACATATAAATTACTGGTTACGGAGCTGATTTTGCATCACTTACTCGTAACAGTGCTAGCATAATATATACTCCACACGTGCAGAGGGCGACTCACAGGATATACTTACAAACACAACACCACCCATGTTAGTGACAAACGCCCCCCAAACACTACCATGCATGTTAGGACGTACTATGATCAATATAATCGAATGTATAAAGACCTAACGGCGTATCATAAACTCAATCAAAATTAATACATAAGCGCGCCTCATTTCAATACCAATTCAAAACATATTCAAAATCTATGTCTATGACAATTTAAAGTATATGCAAATTTCAATTCAAAGCATATGACATCTTATTAGTTTCCAAGTGTATCCAAAACTCAATTCAATGCTAAATCAAAGCATATGTAAACCTCATGAAGATTAACTTTTAAATTCAAGTAGTAGCATTAATGGAATTATTCATAAACATACTTTTCATAGTAAGGTAAAAACAATCTTTACAAAATCAATTTAAAGGTACACTCACTATCTGTCGTTTATCATAAACCACCCTCATGTGTTTCATGCTTTTCCTATATTAGTCCCAAGTCTACGATGACGAGAAAACTTTATTGTCTTACTCAGCTATGAGGACCCTTGAAAGGTTCCTAAAACCTGCTAAGTACATCCATAGCTTACTATCTTGTTTTACAAATTTTATGACAAAGGGCTTAACCAAAATCTTAGCATTTTACAATGACGAGAAAACTTTATTGTCTTACTCAGCTATGAGGGAGACCCCTAAAGGGTTCCTAAAACCTGCTAAGTACATCCATAACTTACTATCTTGTTTTACAAATTTTATGACAAAGGGCTTAACCAAAATCTTAGCATTTTGTAAGATTAAAATTTTGTTTTCTTTCATTCTACCATTGATTTATGTACAATATACATGCTGCCATTGAATAGCCATTAAGCCACATATAGAGCATCTACATGCTACCAATTAATACCCATTGAATAACAGGCTTAAGATATGGATATACATTTTGTTCTCCCCTCCATTTACCATGTTATTTCTCTCTTTATTTAACCATGCCTCCACTTGTTCCTTATTTTTCACATGTCAAATGTTCAAATTAGGTTCTGAAGTCTTCTAGACATTTGTTCTCCTATGTCTCTAGTTTCCATATCATCAAAATCATGCCATTTCACCTTATAAATTATGAAATACGTACCAAATATCACAAGCTACTTCAACACATGGACAGTATCAGCTTGTCATAATCAAACTCAATTTTCAATATCATTCAGCTAGAATTAGATCTAGGTCTCTTCTAGATATTTTTAGCACTATGTCTTAGGTTTCATTTACAGTTGGAATCACCCAATTTGGAGTTCTGTAGACTAAGTTATGGCCAAAACATTAGGACTATTCAAGGAACACAAAGAATCCTAATACAAAATTTCACTAAACATAGTAAGGAAAACTTACCACTTTCTTCAAATCATGCTCAAATATTCATGCAATTCATAAGGAAATTCATGTTTCCAGCTTAAGTATTCACGTGACTAGCTAAAGAGAATGGACAAGAGTGGTTTAACATACCTAAAATCAGATGGTAGTGTGTTGTCCATTCTTTTTTTGCACACAACTGGTGTTTATGAAGATGTTCATGGTTTCTAGCTTAGACACCCTGCTAAATTTATTTCCTAAAGGCAGCAACTTGGAAGACCTATATGTGAAGGGAGTAGCTGCAATTATTCTTCAACAATTCTGGTCCAAAGGAGAGTTGAAACTTCCGTGGTGTGAAGGTGGAGCAGCTCCTCCATCATCTTTGAACATGCCACACATTGATGACGGCAGTCCACACGTTGCAATGTTTACTTCTAACAGCTGTCCACTATTTTAATTCTCTCTATCTTTGTTTAATTAAACCACTAACTTGTTGTATCATCCACAGCAACACCTATCTCCCACATATAATAAGTTGTTTTCATTTTTATCTCACCAAAATGACATATGTCCACATCACATATTGGCCTCACTTGTAACAAATTTTATGTCTCTCACGTCTACTCCTTCATAAACGTGACAACACAAGGTTTTCATGCATTCTTGTTCCAAAATAACGAGAACTTCTTCATATATATGACAGCTGCCACTTAAGGTTCATTCACATGTACATGTACTATTTCTTGTCCAAACTAATTAAATGACTTAAGAAAAATATGTCCAATTTTGATAGAAATTTTATGTCCACTTAATAATATGTTACACCTAAATATATCAACATGTAAGTTGGATAGATTTACTTTAAATATTCGTAACTATGACTGATTCTACTGTCCATATGTTTCTGCCCAAGAATGCTTCAAATTTACTCCACAATAATTTAAAACAAGGTCAATCTTGATCTATCATAAATCCATCCGGGTGAATATATTTTTGGTCCATTTTCATACCAGTCAACTCCAATATTTTTCGACTATCATTTGACTTTAAGACTTGCCATTTAGGGTTGGGTTCCTAATTCACCTTTTAGTGAAAATAAAATTTACGTTAGCCCAAAAACATCATTCATGCGAAATAAAATTTTAGAAACACGTGAAAAGAAAAGTTTGAAGTTTTACACTTAATGTCATGGTCAAAAAATATTTTATTAGTCAAATTAGTAAAAATATTATCAGAAATAATATTTTGAACTTAGTTGTTAAGAACATAGAAGGTTGATCATTTAGTAAAAAGTTTTAAAATTTTGGGTACTAAAATGAAAAAAATATCCTTAAATGTTGGACTATTTAGAATTTATAATCCATACTTTTAAACTACAACATAAAATATGTGAAAAAAAAATGATATCATGAAACGAGGGATGCCAAGATTTGAAAATTACGGACAAAATAAAAATACCAGAACCTTTATCTTGGAAACACCAGAGAAATTGTTAAAAGTTGAAGAAAAGAGACTAGTGAAAGAAAATGAAAAGAAAGGAACTGGCAAGCTTGGACAGATGCGAGTTCAATATGAAATTAAGGATTTCAATGTAAAGGTCACCTAATTCCCTCGCTGCTCACAACAACCGCTCCACGTGGCCTCTGTTTTTATCCTTCAAAACTCGTCGCTGTAGAACATGCTTTCCCTTAAGATCGGCTTCGGACCCAAACCTAACCCAGCTTCGTCTCTTAACCTCAGCTTCGGATCCGAACCTCGTTTTTGATCCTCTGTTCGTTGAAAATTTCCCTCAGCATTTCCATTCCGACAGCTTTTATCTCTCAAGCTGGCCTCTCTAAGTCTACCCAATTCAAACACTAATTCCATCTTTGAATTTCACAATCTCAGAGAATCGTGTTTAGAACGCAAATTGGAGGCGTCTAAGCTTCGACTCTCCAAACTTTGTTTCTCTCAGTTTCCTATTTGCTTGAAACCCTAAAATTGCATTTAGGGTGGGAATCTTCTTCATTGTTCAGGTGCCTCAGAGGTTGGCAGCTTTGTTTCAGTTTGTTTTTTTGTTTTTGGATTGTGTTTGGGATTTAAAGAAGTCATATTGAAAGTGATTATGCGGCGTTATGTTCTCGATCTCTTGCCCAATTTGCTATGTTTTCGATCTCATGCGTATTGGGCATGTTATGCTATCTCTGGTTGCTCGTAGAAGAGAAGGCAAAAGCAGAGATTGTGTTTCTGTGGTTTTAGATATGTAGAAGGTCTATCACTTTCTCCTTTTTATCTTATATGTTTGTGTTGAGCAGGATGATATGTCAAATTCATCATATTTTGTATTAGTTATAGCTTTCTACCTCATGAAACTAAACTGCATATACATTATGTGTAGGCCAGCTAACTTGAGGGATAAATATTTAGTACCTTGGTTTGTAGAGTGTTGGCCCAATAATTGATGGTGCAATTGCTAGTCTATTTGTTTCATAAATAGGTCTCTCATAATTTCATTCTATGATAGTAGGCTATAATTGGATGTTGAAGGTGGTGGTCAATCTTTCAAATTATGAATTGGAAGTTAGGGACTCAAAGGAGATCTATATAGGTTTCCATGAAAGTAGAATTATTGTCTGGGGGCTCTAGTTCTTGCACCTACCTTTCTGGCCTTAGCTGCTCAAACAGACATTGGAAATTTATTTGTTTGGAATTGAAAGATCTTGCCATGCTTGTTAAAAGGGAAGAGGAGAACATGCAATTCTTTTGATCTGCACCATTTTCTCAGTTTGACATAACTTAGTTGGCTATACCACACTGGCCCACATAGTTGAGAGCATTTCTGTGTCTTATGTGGATAAAGATGTGGTACGAGCCAGGAAAATAGAACAAAAGATGAGAAGGGGACGTGTAAAGAGAGGAAGAAGAAAAGAAAGCAGAAGAGAAATTTATGTCTGGGAGAACGAGGGAGAGAGAAAATATAAGCAAAGTAGGATTTCAATTATGAAAAGTGTCTAATAATAACAATAAAGGGCTATTAGTAATGGTTAAACCTAACAGCAGATAAATAATTGCAAAAGATCCCAATAAAACTTTAAATAACAGAAATAGTCACATGCTGAAATTGATGTCACAAAAATAACCCAGATAACTTTTTATCCCTAGCTAATATGAAATTAAACTCTAATTTTTAAACATAGGAATCATTGTGATAAATATGTTTGAAGTCATCATTGGGATGATCCTGTGTAATTTGATGGTGGTTAACAACCTGAATTTTGAAGATCTTTTGTTCTGTGGACCTATCCAATTATCATCGGTAGATGAAATGTTATGATTATGATAAACATCACCAGAGTAACTCTCTATTGAACCTGTTTGTGCCAAGTTTGCTCTGTTTCTATATAATTCTTTTATGTACATCTTTTTCTGAGAACTTAAGCATCAGGGTTTGGAAGTAACATTTGCTGGGATCTTGTGATGCTTTATTAGCTTAGTGGTTGGACCTCTGTTACATTGTTTAGTTAGTTTGCTAGTAAGTTAGTTTAAAGGATAGTTGTAGTTTTCATTTGGGGAATATTGGAATTTTGTCCTATTTTGTGGAACAATTGAATAAGCGATTGTTTTATTTTCTTATTCAATAAGTTGGAAGTGTGTAAGCTTCTGTGCTATTTTGAATATTGGCAGTTGATTCTATGCGAGGGAAATCGCATGAACATGAAATAATCAGTTCCATGTTTAGTGTCCAAAAGAAGATGCAATATGATTCAATGGCTCTAGTGATATTTGGGTGAACAGAAAATATTATCATAATGGAGATGGCTAGCAATACCAGAGGGTAGTTTGGATTTCGCATTTCTACTGCTGTCTCTCTGTCTAGCTGTTAGTGCTGCTTAATTGTCATATACTGGTGGTTAGATTGCTATTCATTCTGTAGTTCCATTCTGCATTTTGGATGATTGTCAGAATGTGACGTATTGTTTCTATTAGTCACCCCTGTTCTTGTTGCTTTAAGGTGAGTTATTATTTCCTGAACCAGTTCTTATTAGGCTGCTGTTTGGATCTACAAAATGCATATGTTCCATTGACTATGTGAGGGAAATCTATTGTGTCAGTCTTTACCGACTGCAATTGGGGAGTTTCTGTTTGATCTACATTATGTTCACTTTATGATGCTTGAGTTTGACCTCAAATCAAACACTATTCATTTTGAAAAATACTTAATATTTGGTATTCCTTGTCAGTGCAAATTTTAAATGTTCGCATTGTAAGTGATTGAAGTCAATTTGGGTGTTGACAGGCCTAGTTGTGGAGTTTGTGTTTTTCTCTTCTCTGTAAGAGTTGTGAGCAAATCCTTCAAGACCCTTAGATCTGGGGATATTAAGAGAAAGGAGGGTTTCATTAGGTAGCCCATGGTCTGCTGGGATTTTTATCTGTTAAAAAAAGAGAAAGCAAAACTTTTTACAACTCATCAACAGAGAATTTTAGTGGGCATTCAATGTGTATACGTGAATCAACTCTGTGGCAGTTTATGGGTGCATTAACATTATGTGAGATGCTGTCATGTTTTTTTCTATGACAACTCTTATATAATATTTTATTTGGCCTCTGATTAAATATTTTTCCATTCGTAAATGTGATATCACTACCTTCTATTGATGTTTTAAATTATTTTATGCAGTGCGGGATTTTGAGTAGGGCCAGTAGGGGTGTCTCTTAAATGAAAGAGAACAGGTTTGGAGATTATTCTTATTAAAAAGAATTTCATGCAGTTTCATTTTCATTAATTAAATTGTTCTACAGGTTAATTTGGATTATTTGTTTTCCTTTTAGGTGGTGAATTCCCAGTTACAAAATTTAGGCCACTGAAAAGTTTGTGGAGTGGTTAATCTATGCCTGGCAACGAAGTTGGTGATAGGATTCATAATTTCTTTGGCCAGGAGGATTTGTCCCAGGGCCAGCATCACCCACAGGTTGTTGACGCAAGCTGGCCTGGGCTAAGTAACAATCTGTGGGCTGGAAATCAGAGACAGTTTGGTGCAAACATAAAGAATCACAATACACAACCTTCAGGTATAAGTTGTGCAAATCTTTAGAAGTTGGTGTCCTCTTTGATATTATCTAAAGGAACTCTATCCTTGCTTCTTTCATTTGTTTAAATTATGAGACTAAGGATGCTTAATTTAAGGCTTACACATGAGATATCATACGATCTCTGTTATTAAGGGCATTCTTTTATTTCAAAATTAGCTGATCATGAAAGAGGACATGGTGGGCAGTCAGCAATCATGCAGCATGGTATTAACTTTTCACAAGCTATCCTGAGGCCTGAGTTTGGCAGAAGTCAATCTCAAAACCAACTGACAACTCTGAATGGATATATGCATGGGCATCAGGTTTTTGCAACTAGGCAGAATGAAACAAATTTTCTGGGAATGGATACAGAAGCTGGTCGGCACAATCTAACTTCAAGAGGAATTTCAGTCCTTGACTCACAGCTAGGGAATGGTTCTAAGCTTCTTCAAAAAAATTCAGTAATGATGGATTCCCATGAATCTCCAGTCAATTTCGACTTGTTTGGAGGGCCACAGCAAATGAATAACCACCATCCTGATATGCTGCAATCTTTGCCGAGGCAACAGTCCGGCATTAATGACATGCAGCTGTTACAACAACAAATTAAGCAAATGCAAGAAATTCAGAGGCAGCATCTCCAAAAGCAACAAATGCAGCAGCAAGAAGCAAGGCAACTTAATTCTCTAAATCAGGTTTCTTCTTTTGCACAACAGGAAGCTAGCAATCATTCACAGTATTTGATCAATGGCATTCCGGTTCAAGCTGCATCTAATTTTTCATGGCAGCCTGAGCTTGCTGCAACTAGTCCAAACTGGCATCAGCATGGTGTGCCTTCAGTTTTACAGGCATCCTCAAGTGGACAGTTATTTCCCTTGGAACAGGGCCAGACACCACGATTGATGGGTATGGTTTCTCAGCAGGTTGATCAGTCTCTTTATGGTGTCCCTATCTCTGGAACAGGAATCACTCCAAGTCATTATTCTACCATGCAAATGGAGAAGACCACATTGCAGCAGATATCAGGCAGCAGTAATTCATCTCCAGCTAATCCTTATTCTGGGTTTCCCGAACAAGTTGACGCGCAGGAAGGGAGTTCATTGTCCGGACAGGCATATCAGGTTAAAAACTTGATTAGGAACGCTGATGCTCAAGGTGTAAATAGTGGATTTAATTTTGAAAACTTGCAGCAACTGAGTCCACGGCAAAGCAATGGATTTATGCAGCAAGTTCGAGATAGGCATGATGTGGTTCATCCATTGGGAACATTACAGGAGGAAGCCATGATGCATGTTTGTCCTTTACAAAATGTGCCTACCTTGGATCCTACTGAAGAAAAGATTTTGTTTGGTTCAGATGACAATTTGTTGGATGCCTTTGGCAAGGGTGCTAATTTGGGTTCAGGAGGTAAGAACGTCTTTGATGGTTCAGATTATTGTGGCACATTTCCTTCTCTGCAGAGTGGGAGTTGGAGTGCTCTCATGCAATCTGCTGTAGCAGAGACTTCACATGGTGACGTAGGGCTACAAGAAGAGTGGAGTGGTCTGACTTTCCGAAATAACCAACCTCCAGCTCAGAATCAGCCAACTGCTAGCGACAATAGCAAACAGCAGTCTTTGCCATGGACCAGCAACAGTATGCAGACTGTTTCTATGCTAAATTCTAGGCTGTTATCTCCATCCGATGATTCAATTAACAGAGTTCTACAACCGGGGATCAAAACTTCACCTGAACAGAGTGAGAGGTTGCAGTTTAGCTCTTCTAAGAGATTTAGTGCGCAGGTACCTGGGGAAGGAACCAAATGGTTAGAACATAGCCTTGTACAGAAGGCAGTTGATGGAGGCAATAATATATATGAAAAAGTTTCTACTTCGTCAGGTATAGATACAAGTTCATGGACAAATCACAGCATACCGCCCTATACTATTGGTAGCCATCAAAGTGGCAGACCAAATAGCTGGAACTTTGTTGATTCAATGTCACTCATTTCAGGTGTTGCTTTAAAAAATGCCCACAATGAAAGCTCATTACACATTTCTCAGGGGACTGACCAGAAGAGTCCTGTATTTGGGGTAAGGGCTCTTGGTGGCGGCCCACAGGTCAATATAGAAAATTCTAACCACGACCAGGTTGCTGCAGTGTCGAATTCAGACACTGTGAGGCCCAACCAGGAAAGCATCCAAAAGATTTCAAACAGAAGTAGTATTGATGGCTGGAAGCATTTTGATTCTTCAGTGAATGCTACAGCAAATGAGATCCCAACAAAATTTCAATCTCATATTGATAAGACCCATCCACCTCATCATTCTTCTGGAAATAATTTGGATAATGGTATAGTTGAAGCTCATGAGATACAGAATGTGAATATAAGGGAAAATGAAGATAATAGCTCAAAAAAAATCTCCCACCAGCCTTCAACTGCTGGTGCCAGAGAAAATTCTTGGTTAAGTGTCAGTGATTCAGGTACTTCACCAAGGGGTAAACAGAAGTCATCAACTCATGTTGCTCGGAAGCCTTCTGGAATTCGTAAATTTCAATATCATCCCATGGGTGATGTGGAGGTTGATATTGACCCTTCTCAAGAAGCAAGAAGTATTATGCATTCACAGGCGGTGCATCAGGGATACAGTGGGCAATCATCCCTTCCTAGTCATATGGCTAGAAATTCAATGGTACTGTAGACGTTGAATGTTGCCTTGCTTCATGAGCTTATGCCATGTCCGTTATGTTTTTCGTATTAATTATACTGCAGGTTTGAGAAGATTTTGATGGTTTCGTGTTGAATATATTTGCAGGCACGTTCAACTAGTTTTCATGGAGAAAATGCAGCAAATAAGACTGCAACATCAAGGTAGTTGGATATTTTGTATAAAACCGTTGGTTCTTGAATTAGCTCTCTTATATTGGTAATGAATGTGCTTTTGTTGCTCTCTATTTTGTGTTTCAATCTTGTAATCAGATATATAAACAAAAAGTTCCATTGTTTTTCTCTTGCAAATGCTCTTTTTCTTCTTATTTACCTTTTCTTAATTTACTTGGTGGAAATTTAATGGTCTGTATACTGCAGTCAAAACATGCTTGAGCTACTTCAAAAAGTGGATCAAGTGAGGGAGCTTGGGAATGTCATGGGCCCCAGCTCTTCCAATCACACTCAATCTTCTGAGATGCCTGAAGCTGACATGTCTGATGGATCACTCCAGAAAAATCAATCTTTTACTTCTCAAGGATTTGGTTTACAATTGGCTCCACCATCTCAGCCCTCCCATCCAGAGCGTATATTTTCTTCTGGGAGTCCATCAGGGATGAAACATAATCTAACTAATAGCATGAGTTCAAGAGTAGGAGAGAAGAGTTGTGCCTGGCTGGCTTCTGCATCCTCTGTGCAGTCCTTACCTCTTTCAAGTGAAACATCTCAAGAAGTAAGGACTAATATGTTTACTGCAACTGGAAAAAATAGTAAGCATCTCCAAGAAGAGATATCTGCTGCTTTTTCTCCTGGCTTTTCTTACCCAAGAAGACACAATGAAAGTCTGCAAATGAATGATACAACTGGTCCCCCAACATACACTCAGTCCGTCGATTTACCTATTAATAATTTTGTGAAACAGATTGATAAGTCCTTTGAGAGAGATCCAGCATGTGAACCAGCATTGGAATCATTAGGACCATCCAGAAGTACAGCACATACTGACATTACTGAGGTCCCGTATCTGGGGACGCATAACCAAAAGCATGCAAGTGGTTCTGCCCAGCAATTTCCAGTGTTGGAAGCTGCCGCACCTATGCAGCTGTATGAGATTTCTGGTATGTCACAGGACAGTGCTCCTAGAAAAGTGTCTCCTACTATTTTGACCAGTGTTTCATCACAGCAGTGTTCATTTGGTAGTCAGCCTTTCAGGGTGTGGTCCAATATGTTGAAGTCCAATGTTGAACCAAATGAAAGTTTGGAAACGACTCTCTCTTTTCCACAGAAGCTGGAAGATCAAAATGCACAAAGAGGAGGGAATGGTCCACCTGAATCTGTTGGGTTTCCAAATTCACATGGTTTTGTTGAGAAGGAGCAACAATCAGAAGGAAAATCAAGACAGCAAGTTTCAACTGGGAATGACTCCGTGCAGAAAACAGTGAGTGCTTCACATGGAAAGGAAGCTGTTATAGATTATCTTGATGGCACCTCTCTTTCAAAACCTGTCAGTACCCAAAAAGAAATTGAAGCTTTTGGCCAATCTCTAATTCCCAGTAATACTTTGCATCTTAATTACTCCCTCATGCACCAACGTCAGAGCATGAAAGATTCAGAAGTTGATTCTAGTAGTAGGAGTTTGAAGAGGTTTAAGGGTCTTGATGGTGCTGTGGTCGCACAGGTAGTGGCTACCCAAGGAGGACACACAATTCATAGAAACCATAATATGGTCAAGGATTCATCAACAAACCATACATCCAATGCATCTGGAGATACTATGATGCTAAGCTTTTCACCAAAACCAACAGATAATCGAGATAAAAGTGAATCCTCTCAAGATGTCCCTGCAATTGGACAGAATGGTACTCGTAATTTTGTTAATAGTAATGTTGTAGCTTCTTTTAGAGGTGAGAATTCTTCTGTCAGTCCCCAGATGGCTCCATCCTGGTTTAATCAGTATGGAACCTTTAAAAATGGGCAGATGTTGCCTGTGTATGATACACTGGAAAATGCCACCACGAAGACTGCAGAACTGCCTTTCACTGTTAGTAAGCCTTCCAATAACTTGGTTGATCATAGTTCTTCGGAGCAAGGGGATGCTGCTGTTGATGACTATAGATTTCTTAAAAAGTGCTTAAGACCTGAATCACTGGCAGTTGAGAATTTTGCATCACCTCAGATATTGCAGTCCAATTCTGCTGATACCGATATGTTGGTTATGAGTCCAAAGAAGCGTAAAAGTGCTACTTCTGAACTTGTTCCTTGGTACAAAGAAGTGACAGAGGGCCCCCAAAAGCTTCAGAATGTCAGGTGATTGGCATATGTATCTCGGAATTCTATAATGCAAAGCTACTTGTTATGTTGTCAAGTAAATTCTGCGATAATTGCAGTGTTGGGTCATATTTTCCTTTTCTTACATGTCACTGTTTTATTTGTTATTGCAGTGCAGCAGAAAAGGATTGGGCCCTGGCAGTAAACTGCTTGACTGAGAAGGTAATAATCCTTGATAAGTCTCATCAATTTTACTCAGCTATTATTATGCTTGCTTTTCTTAAAAGATGTGAGGAAAGAAAGGGCATTATGAAGATTGGAATGATCAGTATTTGCTCTCCTCCCTCATTTTTCACTCCAAATAAATATTGACTTTTATTTAGTGTGGGAGCTCCAATAAGTTCAATTCTAATGGCAGGTGGAAGATGAAACTGAAATGTTCAATGATGCATCTCCAGTCCTTAGATCAAGAAGAAGGCTTATACTGACAACACAACTAATGCAGCTGCTGTTTCCCCCGCCACTGACATCAATTCTCTCTGCGGATGCTGTTTCTCAGTATGACGGTGTTGCAAATGTTGTTGCCAGATCCACACTAGGACATGCTTGCAGTGCTCTCTGCAGTAGAATTGATACTCTTTTGCCAGTGCAAAGTGGAAATCTGTAAGCGTTGTCACTGAATTGATCAATATTATTTTGTTTATTGAAAAAAGTCCCATCTATCTTTATGTATCCTTTTTATTTTCATAATTTTCTATTCCCCCCTTTCTTCCTATTATCAGCCTCTGGGAGAATGTTAAAACATTGGACAGAATCCATGATGAGTACTTTTTAAAGATTATGGAAGACTTAGTGAGCAGGGCTAAGAGAATAGAAAATGTTGTGTTGAGGTAACTCTTTGCATATCCAATTCCAGTATTCAATTTGAAGCTACATCTTTGGATCTTTCCTATTTGGCCTTTTCATCATTTTCCGTCTTTTATGGGGAGCTTTTGGAATTTTTGGGCTTATGCTTGCCCCCTATCAAACCAATACTGAACTGTGCAGAATAACTCTGCTAATTCATCAGTAGGTCACAGAAATATCCTTAATCTAGTTACATGACATTTATCTGTGTTAAAAGTTTCTTCATATCCAAGTCAGATTCTCATTGTACACTAGCACAATTTTTAAGTTCTGCAACGCATCCATTTTAGGGTATAGGATTGGAGCATTGCTATTGTTTTACTTTTTCCTATTTTGAGATGGTTCCTCGTTTCCTTTTAGTGTTTTTCCAGTAGTATTATTGTCTATTCAACCTTGGCGCATATGGTGTCTGGATATTGTATGTTCATGAAACACATCCCTATGAACCTTTCTTCACTTTTTCTTCATTGGATATTGTCGTTGACCCTACATTGTACTGTTTTTATAGCCTTAAATTCATATTTATAGGATACAATGTGTATGATCTTAGAGAAAGTCTTCCCTTGTACTATGTAGAATATTATATGGAAGTTGAGAAAATTGTGTAACAAACATAAGACTACGTGTAATTGATACGAAGTAGTAAGTCAAAACTATTCAAATATTTGCATTATGTGTTCAAAAAGTTACCCCTCATGTTTAGAAAATTACTTGAGATACTTAGGGCCTGTTTATTTCCATTTATGATTTTAGATTTTTGTTTTTGTTTTCAAAGTTAGTAAAAAAAACTGTTCATTTGAGTTTTTAATTTTTATTTTCAGTTTTGGTTTCTTCCGGTTTTCAAAATTTATGAAACTATAAAAAGTGGTTTTTGTTTTCTATTTCTGTTTTTTAATTTGATTTATTATTAACTAAATATATATTATTTATTATTTAATATATTAATTATTAATAAAAATATGAATAATTTAATTTTATATTATATTTAATTAAGTAAAATTATAAATAATTTACTTTAATTTAACAATTTATTTAATTATTAATAAATATAATTAAATTTACAGTGTTTTGAATAAAATTTTGATTTAATAATTAAAATATACTTAAAATAAATATTAATTTTTAAATTATTTATTTTAATAAAATAAAATAATTTTATTGATAATTTATTAATAAATATTATATAAGAGATTAAAATAAGTTTAATGAATTTAAAATATTTTATTTTAAAGTTTTATCTAATATATAATTATCATCAGTAATAAAAATATAACTACATTGACACTAACAACTAAATATGTTTTTGTTTTATTTGAAAAAAATAGAAACTAAAAACAGAAAATTAAAATTAAAAATCAGAACAAAAAATAAAAGTGGAACTAAACGGTCTCTTAGCTTGTGAAAGTTAGCACGGTTGTGAATTGTGATAAATCCAAGTTTCTGTGGTCTATATTGTGGTCCTGTTTTCATATGCCTTTTTCTGTTTGCTACTGAGGATGCAGATTGGACAAGAGTTTATCATATTCAGATTTGAGACTTGAATGTCAGGAGCTAGGGAAATTTTCTGTTATTAATCGGTTTGCCAAGTTCCATGGCCGGAGCCAAGCTGACATGTCTGAGATGTCATCTTCTGATGCTCCTGCACTTATGCAGAAATTCTGCCCTCAGAGATATGTTACTGCTCTTCCTATGCCTAAGAATCTCCCTGACAGGGTACAATGTCTTTCACTTTGATAATTAATTAATTGATTTTCTTCTCTTTATTTACCAATTACCTCCACATTTCTTATTCTTTTATTTTCTTCTAATTTACTGAAAATTGCTCACCATAACCCCATGAGTGGGAATGTCGAGTGTTGGATACTAGATTTTCTCCATGAAAGTGATGGAGGCTGTTAGTTCTTTTCAATCTGGTCCACTTTTTCATTCTTAAAAGAATGATAGCATATGCAAAATTGAATGTCTAAAGAGAAATTACAGTTTCACGCCATGCTATTTTCTTTCTCTATTACAAATCAGGAATCAAGTGTACAACGTGGCTTGATGCTTGAAAATAGCTAAAAATTGTGTATTGACATGCTCACGGAATTTTTGTATTCTGAAAATAATGGTTACTCCATTTGGTTCATCTTTTTGTTCCATCTCCCATTCTCTGTGTGTCATTTTTATTTACTAACCACCCAATTCACCCAGTAAGTGTCCTGGCAGGCATTCTGTTTTCACGGTCATCAGTACTGATTTGCTAACAATTACTGCATTCTTGAGACTGACAATAGAGCTTCCACAAGTTTTTATGAATATCATAGTCTTAGAGACATCTAAATACCTTGATGTCCCACAAAAAGTTGTGTTTTCATTTCTATTAGTGCCTAGTTCTTTCTCATTTCTTCAAATCAATAGTTCAGTCTAGCCTTTTTTTTTTTTTTTCCTTTTTAAGCTCAAATTTTGCGAGTATGGGTGTAGATTTATAAGATCTTAGGGTGTACTTTTGGGTCCTGGTTTCATAAAGCTGCTTCAATAATACTGACGAGAAGTTGAGTACCAAATTCTGAAGTTCAGGGACTTTGGGTTTTGTGGAAGCAAAATATTTGGTAGATTATGTTCTAGTCCAGTCATCTGTTACTTTTGTAACTTTTTTTGCATGTGGTCCACAAATTTCTCTAAAGTGCTTGACCATTCAATCGCGCTGGAGGTTTAGTACTGGAATTTCATTTAAGCAATCCTAATTGTTGTTGAGTAGCAATTTCCTATGATCCTTTAATTTGATTCACCCATGACATAGTACAGTTCGAAGCTAGGGTACAGTTGCTTCTATGTGGTTGATGCCTGAAGATTAATTGTCGATTGAACCGTTATCTATGATCTTTTTGCGTTTCTTTCCGTGGGAGAGCAAGTATTGTGTAAATGCTAAACTTCCATATCTGCGAATTTGATACTTTTTATTTGACAAGATTATCGCCGTATTTTTAAAGCCAATCCGTCTGACCCATGATCCAGCCAAGGTTTTATTCCTGCTTACTGTTGTGAGTAAAGATTATATTGTATTTTATGAAGAATACAGTGATGGTTTCTCTGGTTTCAAATTCTTTTTGATGCTACTGTGGAACAATTTGACATTTCATTCTTCTGTTTATAAGGCTTTACACAGTTTCGAATTTCGATTTTAGTTCTAATGACTGATTAATGATAGATATTATTTTAGATAATTTTTTAAAATTATAAAATAGTTTTTTAATTTTTTAAAATTATAAATAATTCTTTTCTATTTTAAAATTATAAAACAAACTAAACGTCTGGCAATGGACTAGCTACGATGCTTCTCTCTATAAATAGAATATTGATGGAATGTTTGAATACAACATTTTGAATATGAACAAATAACAATGGCGGCCAATGCTTATAGAACTCAATTAGGAACTTCTAACCATGCAATAGTTGAGTTTTTATCAGTCAGGTTTAGCGAACAAAAGTTGTTGGGATTATCACCTAATTGAATCTCAAAGATTAGACGTTACTCTGGCCTATTCAAAATAAAAGTTGTTTTAGAGAGATGCACACTTATTAAGAAAGTTAGTGAAATGTTTGATATATCTTTATTAATTACATATTGAACTGTTTTGAAAATGTAATCTGTGTAATTAAGATATGAGAGAAATTAATGGGTAATTTTGGAAATAAAATTATAAACATACATGAAAAATCGTGAACGACACTTGTTTTGAATAATTAAAATCTCTATTAAAGTTATTAGAATGAATGAAGAGGTGAAGTTGAGATTATGTGGTATAACTTTTGTACCAATTTTGATCTTTTCAGATGCAACCTAAACACGAAAATTTACTCTCTAGATATTCAATAGTAATCATTTTCAATTTAAAGGACTTTTACTTAAGATTAATAGTATACAAAAAAATATGCTCATGATTCAGAGTGAACAAGTAAGCCTGTGGAAGGATTTCTTGTTCTCCTTTAGCATTACATAAAACATGTAGACGATACTCTGTATTTTGGTTGGCTAGTTTTTGTTTGTAGCTTACATATGTTTGATTGTAATGCTTGTATAGCTTAATATATTTCCTTTTTAACTTTTAAAAAAAAAACATTTCGTGGACTGCAATTTGACATTGTCATCAATCTATTCTGATACCCACTGTCGGAAGCTTTAGATATATTTTCGCAGCAGCTCCATCTTGTTTGGAATTTGTGCTCCGACTACTGTGAGCCTTTAAATTGAACGAAATACAGCTGTCAATTCACGAATCATTGGAACAATTCCTTATTATTTATAATTGACCTTTGCTGTATGAACAGCGGTGTCGCAAATTCATTTCCTTCTAAAGATTTCACACAAAATTAAATTAAAAATTAATATTCAAAAAACAATTTTCAGTTGAGATGATCATAAAGATTTTTATCATTTAGTTTGTACTTTTTTAAAAAAAATTTAAGAAGGTTCACCTGAGTTTTAAGCTATAAAATATAACTTAATTTAAGAATTAAATTTTCAAAAACTTAAATCTCTAAATTCAGTCTCTCCTATTGTCCCACATAATCAAGATGTTCCTTCTCCCCTCGGTGGAATATCCCTAGGATATGTTCAGTGGCCGTAAAGTTTTTAATGAAACGAAATGTAATGATTTATAATAGAATGAATTGTAAATAAATATAATATTAAAATTTTATTATTTTGGGAGAAAGAAAAAAATTTATAATGTAATATTATTTAAAAGAAAGATTTGTAATAAAATATTATTTATTATTTTACATTCACTCCCAAACTTCTCAAATCGAAAGTAATTTTTTTTTAAAGTTTAGAATAAAAAGAGATATGATGTAAAAAACTCTCTTTAAATTTTATTCGATTATATTATAATCCTAAACGATAAAATAATATTATATTTTACTTCGTTCCATTTCATTAATAATTATCGTCCGTTAATAATTACCCGCTCAAAGGGACCAAGACGCCATCAATCAAGTAGAACGAGGTTAAGCGAGAGAAAGCGGACTTGTACGAGAAGTAGTTGAGGTCTCACGTGAAAGAAGGTTGCTCCAATTTATTATCGAAGGGAAGCGCTTTCATGGAATTTCATCTACCTTTTGAGTCTAATTAATTTTTTACAATTCGCATAAAAGGAAAATAATTGCGAAAAACAAAATAAATTTAAGGATTTAGTGTTTCTGAAACTTTAATCCTCGAATTAAAGTAAGTTTTATTATTTACAATTTATGTCAGACGTTGACATTTAGGCAATTCTTTTGACTTTTTATTTATAAAAAAACCCACATCAGTTGAGCTAATGAAATCTTGAACTGAATGACTATAGCTATAAATTAACAACTTCTGGGACGGGTTTCTCCAGAGAAAGAGTAGCCATGTTCTCATCAGCGACTGTGGCCATGGCCGTCCTCAATACTCCGTTATGGTTTTTGTGGTGTTGTGTACTAATAAGTTCTCTCCGGAACAAATTCCTCCATAAGCCTCTCTTGTTCAACTGTAAAATGACCAGAGCAAGTTTGTTTGAGCCTGCAATAGAAGTCTTCCTAAGTGACCATTAAGGAGACTTGTCCGACCAAAATCTGCAGAATAAGGTTAATTGTGGCATTCCAATGGGTTCTACAAGCAGAAAAAGCTTATGAAAGGCTAACATGCATTTCCTCCCCAACTGTCGCCATTATTTCATCCGCCCTGTGAAACAACAAAAAATCAGCATTATCTACGGAAAATTCTTCTTTATTTGCACAAGTGCAAGCTGTAACACGTGCTACAAAACAATCAACAACAATGGAAATATCTACTGGATTTACCTAAGGGAGTCAATGTTAACCTCTGTAAGCCATGTTGCCAGACATACCTGCAGCGCAATGAGCTTCATATGTTCATATTATCTGACAAATGTTAGCAAGACATAACAGTTCAAGAAACATTGAATGGAAGTCTCAACCCAAAAGGCCCAAAGGGCCACAAATTTTTCCAAGAATCTTACTGGTTTAGGACATATTATCCAAAAAACATAAAATCAGCAGAAGAAATAAGGAAGAAAAGAGAACTACTAATTCAACCAGGAATATCAGATCTAGACATTTACTTCTTAGGTTTGCACCTACAATAAGTTTGGCCAAATCAGCATTTGTTTTTGTTCCCACATGAATTTGGCATGGCCAAAGAGAATTATTAATATAGCATGCACCATCAAGAGTTTCACCTTACATCATTTGTGAAGTACATACAACATCCATTTTGCAACTATTGGCAAATATTATATTCCTTGAATTTTTAAATCAAGAGACAAATTTATAACCAATACCTCCAAGTTCTCACGGTTTTGTTGACTCTTTGATTTTAGTGTGGAAATATCAGATTTCCCCTGCATCAACCTTGGAATGACTGGTTGACAATCATGGTTCGAATACAAATTGCAGATTCTCAAGTCATCAAATTCTCCAGCATAAAGCTCATTTGACCAATTTAACTTGTCAACCTCTGAACCTTCACAACCAATGCCAGATAAATTCAATACAAGCACCCGCTGCATAAGCCAAACACCAATAAGAAAATGATACAAAATAATTCAAACAATAGAATATTCTAAGAAACCCTTTTAGCGCAAAACAACTCTCTTTACCTTCAAAATGAGTTCAGATACAAACATCCCAACTAGTTCCTCTGCTAATTGCTCTGCAATCGAAAGAAAATAGATTCTCACTTATGATTTTGATCATGTAACTGGATATTATACCTATGAGAAGTGATACGATTTAAGCCCTTAATGAAGGTATCAATAACTTCAATAGTTGACCATATTCAAGGATTGGCATACTAAGATTGTTAAACTCTCAAGGTCTATTCCTAAACATAGGACTGATTAGTTTAATTCAGTTCAATAACATTCCAGGCTTTTCTTTTCTTTTCCTTTTGTCCTTTTTGAAATATAAACCACTTTAGCTGTTGCAAGAATCAACTTATTATAACTTAAGAAATGCAGAAAATACTAAACAAAATCTAATGATTGGAGATTATAACTTAAGAAAACAAAATCTAATGATTGGACATACTAAACATTTACAACTTAAGAAAACATTTACAACTTAAGAAAATACTAAACAAAATCTAATGATTGGAGATTATAACTTAAGAAAACAAAATCTAATGATTATACTAAACAAAATCTAATGATTGTAAATACTAAACATTTACAAGAGAAAGGAACTTGAGGAAAGAAATGCAGAAAATACTAAACAAAATCTAATGATTGGAGATTATAACTTAAGAAAACAGTGACGATGTCAGGATAGCAATGAGATATTTTTCATTTCCTGTTTTGGTTACAAATAGGTGTAGCAAATATCAACAAACGGTAGATGCACTATGATAAATTTGCAAATGTGGAAATACCAAATTTCAAGATTGACCAGAATGTATAGACTGGGATTCCACCCCCATCACCATCATCATTATGATCCTCAGAATTGCTTGAAAATTGTATCAGTGGACTACTGCTTGTACTCTTGACATAGCTTCTCATAGATCTACTGCTGTTCACCATGTGAGTTACAATAGCAACCTGTGGAAAACGCATTGCAGAAACATTTATGCCTCAAAAATTGACTACAGCTTTCCTGAACATGAAAATTAAACCCAGTAAGGCCAAGTAATATCTACATGTTTTATGTAGCTCAAGAGGCTCGGAATTTGTTCTCTAACACAACAACAAATTATATGGCAGCATCTCAAGATTAACATAAAAGCTGCATGATCGACAGCAATACTGTATGCATACTTCTTGGAAAAGAAAAAAAGAAGCAAATACTATATATGTTCTCATTTTAGAAAGAAAGGGCGAGTTGCTAAGGTTTTTTTGCCTTTTCTAAAATTTTAAAATATTTCATCGAGCAATTATCAAGGACCTACAATCCCACATTCATTTACTGAGAAATGACTCCGTGACTTTGGGTCCATAACCTAAGCTATGATGATATTACACTTTTCTGTAGAATCGAGTCACAAGACTATTCATAGGGAAATCCTTTGCTGGAGTTCTTTTTCTTTATAGACCCTACAATTGCTGTTTAGAAGACTTAGCATTAACAAACTTTCTCCCAACTATTTTTAAGAAAAATTCTAACTACTTCTTGTTCTTCCTATATTTTTAAGAAAAATATAGGCTTACATGTGATTGATGATTGAACATGCACAATAGTATAAGTTCCTTACTTTCTCAATAAATATGGAAATTACGATACATACCATATCTTTGTAAGACAATAGAAGCTTTCCTCGATAAAGCTCCTAAAAAGCAAAAGAGAGAACAAATTCATGTCCATTATTGCTATACTAACCCCCAAAAAGAACATCATTTGGTAACAAGTAATACTAAGCAACCAGTTCATCGAAGAGAAGTACACAAACAAACAAACAAACCTGCTGCTTAAACAATTTAGCAGAAGCTTTTTTCCTGATATTAGGCATGGCACTTAAAACGCCGAGTTCCATCGACGGCATGTACCTGAAACACAAAAAACAAAAGGTCACTTATTATATCTACACTGAAATAAAGTGAAATACTTGAGAGCCAGAAACTAACATCCGAGATAGATAAGCGTTGACCAGAGAAGTGGCGTGAGACCTCCCGCTAGAAGAAGAATTTGCCCACTGTTGCCTGCAAGATGCCAACTTCGACCATTGATTCCTCACGTTTCGCTGCGCCGCCGGCCTCCATAGTCGCGCCACCGACTCCGGCAACGATGATGAGCTAGGGGTCTGTGAAGACGCTCGCTCTGGGGTTTCCATCGTGTCCCTTCCACAGCCTTGGCCGCCAAAGTTTGTGACAGTCGGCGTTTGGTCGGGTCCACTTCCGTTCATCAAATCTGACGTGGCTTGAGAGTGAAATATCGGATATGTCTTCGCACATCAACTCATCAGCGGCCAACGATCCAAAGCAGTCATCTGCGGCTAAGCCCTATGTGGCGCCGACGGTTTCCCCTAAACGTATGTTATTGGGGTTTATTATGGTGAGACTAATGGGAAATTTGAAAAGAAGGTTATGTGGTTTTATTTTATTTTCTTTAGGAAATTTTTTTAAAATTTATATTATTATGTTTGGTTCTTTTTTTTTTAGTAATTAGGAAAGTAAAAACTTTTTCAATTTTGGAACAATAGTAGCACTTTATTTGGATTCTA
>JANZLH020000115.1:1779421-1796136 GCA_026770325.2 Erythroxylum fimbriatum
GTATGTGCACGTTGAGCTATGCTCCGTGATTCTGATTTGACTAAGCCTACGGGCCAGCAATTAAATGTGTAAATGTGTAAGGCTTTCAGTCACAACAAATAAGAACGAATGTGAGTCTCATATGCATAAGTAAATGTTTTATATATGATCTGTTTGACAATGATGATGTGTTATCCCTTATTGTGCAATTGTTGAATTGAAATTATATGGTAGCATGATTAATTGTTTATCTTGTGGTATTTGCTGATCCGGTGAACTCATCGATGATGGTTCACTCACCGAGTTCGCAATTCTCAACAAAATTGCAATGTGTTTTTCAGGTACGATACAGGAGACCTAGTTCCTTAGTCAGATTTAAGGAACCTTTTGGATAGAGTCATGGCTCAGAGGTCTGTCAGCTGTCACCAGGAGTTTCTAGTTTGAGTTTCTGTGAACTGCTAGGTTTTGTATAAGCTTTGCAAGTAGTAGTTTGATGGTATCAATGTAAAAGTATGATAAATGATTGGTTTTAAAGATTTCTGATTTTCGAGTATGCTAGTTGATGCCATGTGTTAGATAGATTGCCATGCGTATATCGGTTTTGTTTTTCTCCAACATACCATTATCATAAGGTATATACTTGGATGTCCTCAGGGTATTCAGGTATTTGCTTTATGGTAGTGGGATGTTGCAGAATGCCTTTTGGTTTAGAGTAAAAAAAATGCAATTCATCACTTCCAACATAGAAGGCTTTTCTAGTGCACTCCATATTTCGTGGACAATGGGTAATCGTAAGTATCACTTTATAATCTTTAGATTCATGGACATCAACAACCATCTTTTAACTTTTTAATTTTCATTATACCACTTCTTATACACATCTTCGGATCATGTAGGTGGCTTTTTTTGCTACGAATATAAGAGAATACCCCTTTCAATAATATGAATCTCCATTAGTTGTGCCCAAAAATCATAATTTGATTCAGAAAGAATAATGCTTGCATTAAAAGCTCCTTCGGATTGAACAACAATAGGAATAAATTTTGATCCAGATGATTCAATTTGTTTTTCACTCATTTTCAAAGGTTTTGTACGCTTTAATACCAATTTGAAAAATGAGAAGAAGAAGAAAGAAAATATTGTTATTCACATTACTTTCTCTGAAATGTACTAGTTATAATGTACAACAAGGGAAAATCCTAACAATTCATTCTACATCTATAATTAGGATTCTAAGAATATATTTACAGTTGTACAATTCCAATAATTATGGAGAAAACATCTCAGCAAAATTCAGATTGAGAAACCTGCGGTGAACTTCTGGCAGAAGGATTCAAGTTGTTTAAGTTGGCTTGATAAATAGTCGATCATATCAGATATCTATGTTTCCTTTTGCAACCATGCCAAACTTAACCAGTGGCAATTTGGAGAACTAACATTAGGACTTAAGCTTGCATCTCTGCCATTCTTGTGGGTTAAGAAGTCAAATTTTCCTCAAGGATCTACCATCCAATACCCAACTGGATTCTTAGAGAGGGTAGCTAAACTTGGAAAAATAGTGGAATGGGCACCTCAAGAAAAGTTGTTGGCTCACCCTCAGTTGCTTGTTTCTTTAGCCACTATGGTTAGAACTCAACCATGCCCAAGCATGGGCTTGCCATTTTTGTGTTGACCTCATTTTAATGATCAGTTTCTTGTCAGGAATTTCATAAATAAGGTTTAGAAGGTTGGAATAGAATTAGATGCAGAGGGAAAAAAGGAGATTCTTTTAGATGGTAACATAAAAGGTAACTCACTTGCATTAAGAGAATTGGGCCTGAAAAGTGTTGGTGAAGAAGGATCATCAACGAAGAACTTTATTACTTTCATTGAGCAACTCAAGTCTTGAAATTATTTGCAGGGTGGGATTGTTATCTTGCCCTTAGTGTTTAAAAACTAAATTTGTAATTTGCCTACTTGAAATGAAAATTAAATAAAATTAAAGCATGCTAAATGTGTACATATAGATAAATCATGCTTATGCTAGCTTTGATGTTACAATTATTTTCTTTTCTTCTTAAGAAGAATTTTTAACTATACTTGATTATATTCTAAATTATATTTCATATAAAGAATTCTCCTCATATTCACAATTTTGGAAAAGCAATTATAATATTTTCAAATCACTATTGGAGAAAAGTATTTTTAACATAAATTATGTTAAATTTTTATTTAATTATTAGTTCTAGCTTTAACTTTTTATATGGTAACTATTATTAGTACTTTTGTTTACTTTTAGTAATTCTATATGTATTAACTATTACTACAATGACTTTTTAAAATGGATCAATTTAAGTTTATCATCATTTTTATATGATTACGAAAACTTAATTATCTTTAATCACTACTTCCACAAAGTTATTTTTATTTATGACATGAAAATTTTTAAATAAAAATCATAAATAATATTATAATTTTAAAAGTGGTAATGATATGTCTTGAATTTGTAAATAATGCAATTGGTTGTTGCTTCTTTAACAATAAAATGGCACAATAAATTCATTCACCAATTATTTTGTTTTTTAATAGCATTAAAATTTAGGTTAAAGAAGTATAGTAGTTGGTCTAGTGAAAAGGTCCCATAAGGGGCGAATAAAAGATCATATAGGAACATTAGAGAAGGAGTCATTACTTCAAGGGTTAACTATTAAAAAAAATCATAATTTTACTCAATTTTACAATACTAGTCCGAACATTAAAAAGTGGTACTAAAAAAATCCCAATTTTCAATTTGATGCAAAATAGTCTGGTGTTAAGTTTCTCGTTAATGTTGCTGATATGGTAAACTACGTCAGATTTTTTAATATGCAACGTATATGACATGTGTCCCTATGATATGCCACATATATTACATTGTCTTATTTTTTAACTCATTTATTTAAAAATCAATTAAATTAACACACAAAAATTAAAACCTATTCCCAATTTGTTTTCTCTTCAAAACAATTACTTTCATGCTTCCCCATTAACAATGTTGCCTTTCGTTCTTGTTGATTTCTCTACAAAACAATTACTTTCATGCTTCCCCATTAACAATGTTGTCTTTTGTTCTTGACACTACAATACTCTCCTATGATTGGTAGTGTCTCTAGAGTGTTGATGTCTCTTACAATTTTGAGTGTTGCTGTCGCACATTTTTAGGAGGTGAGTTCATTTAACCTTAGGTTCATTTTTTTAAGAAATAATTTAGTGTTGTTGAGCTTGGTTGTTTGATCTTCCATAAATCTTCTCATTCTTCTATTCAATTTCAACCAGCTCCAATTCTTTCTAAGAACGCAGTTCGCTCAATTGAATCACTACCCAACTTAAGTTTTGCTCTTATATAAATTAAAAGAACTTGAATTCGATTGTTACACAACTGGATTGTGACCATGAATGCTTATTTATTGATGAACCTGTGTCAACTTTTGATAGCAAACAAAGCTAGAAAGCTGGGGCTTTCACTACATGCTTATATTATGGCAATAGTTTCTTTGCTAACCTCCACTTATCCACCAAATTACTCATTTTTATGGGAAACTCTATGATGTTTCATATGCTTGAAAGGTGTTTGATAGAATTCCCCAAAGCAGCATAGGAACTTGGATGTCACAAATTTCTTGCTATACACATAATGGTTATTACTAAGATACACTGGGGGTGTTTTTGGATATGCATCATTTTGTTGAAGGTGTGTATTAGTTTGAGGTGTTTGGAGAGGATGCTACAAATACAAGCTTGTGCTTAGAAGAGTAGGTTTGCCAATATCATAGTTGTGCAAAGTGCTTTAGTTGATTTGCATTTAAAGTGTGGAAAGATGGATGATGATTTGTAATCATTTCATAGAGAAAACAAATTGGGAGTAGGTTTAAGTTTTTGTGTTTTTTATTTCATTGATTTTTAAAGAAATGGTTTAAAAAACGGGGACACATGTTATTCATATGGCATATCAAAAAAATCTGACATGGCTTGCCAGGTTAGCTACATTAACAGAAAATTTAACATCAAATTATTTTCGTAACAAACTAAAATTGGGATATTTTAGTCCTACTTTTATAGTTCAGGCTAGTATTACAAAATTAAGTAAATTTTGGAAATTTTTTATAATTAACACTTACTTCAATAATGAAATAGTTTTTATTTAAGGTTAAACAACATTAAATGCAATAATCTTATTTTAGACAAATTAAACATAAAAAATTCTAAGTACAATAATCTTATTTGTTGTGATGATTTATAAATTAAAGAGTTACATCTTTGAGAAATTAAATAAGTAAAATATTAAAAGATGGAGAGTTCTTGTTCACATACTTATTTAAATCAACTAGCTTAAATACAATTGAATGTTTTTAAGCTAAAAATGCATATTATAAAAGCACCACAATTGAGTGTGAAATTAAAAATAACTGAATAATTGAGGTCCAAGGTTACTAGCAGTCCAGAGAGGGTTAGGAGAAAAACAAACTTTAGTTAGGTTATTAAAGCTATAAACTGGAGGCTATTAATTTATGCTTTATAACCGATTGATTGGTTATAGTTTTTGTTACATAAGGCAATCTTTATCTTATATGTTTTGTTTAATTGACTAAAATATAACATAAAATTTATGGGATAAATTTTTTAAATGAAATAATGATGATATCATAATAATTATATTCATATTATATATATTATCCCTAAATTATTTCTAATTGTTGCTTTATTAAGGCGAAACATTAAAAGAGCTGAAAGACTAATACACATTGTATTTCTTCCTTATAAAGGAAGTCATTGGTCTTATAGACTAAAGTAAGGAGATACCTAAATAAGCATGTGGCTACTTACTGTAGAGCAAGTCAACAAAATTAACCTTATATAGTAATTTCATTCAAAATGTTACTTGTATCTCTATAGACATTTTTATTGTGATTATTATATAAGTAATCCTTTAAGTTAAGATCCCAAATTATATGAATTTTTATGTTTTAATACTATTTATGACCTATCTTATTCAAGAGTAACTTGTTTAATTGTCATTGGATGTAGCATAAACTATATAGAAGTAATTGAGTGATTAATATAGGATTCATCTTCCTAAAGTAATTAGAAATATGTTCTAATATTCTAGATTTGTATTGATTTGGAAAATTCTTGGCCAAGGTGGATGATACTGTGAAAATACTTTTCAAATATCTTAAAGGAATCAATTTCTAATGGAGGATAACTAATATAATTGAACTTAAATATAGTATATATTAATTCTATGCTCTATGTCAATCGAAGCATTGTATGATAAAATGATTTAGTTATACAGAAAAAATATGCAAAAAAAGGTTAATCAAAACTATTTTAGCATTCCTAATTTTGGGTGGTCATGATATATTACTAGATGCCGATCTTGATCTATATATATAAATTATTTAATTAGAAAATTAAAATAAATTAAAAACTTCAAGTTATCTAATCCTCACTTTATTTTAGGGTTATAATTTATATTCATTGCTAACATATTTATGAACCTAACGGGTCACACAGATAGAATATTTGAAGAGAGAAAAAGATAATTAAAAATTAAGTTATATCTGTTTGTAAAGTTTCAAAAACTTTAGGATTAAATATAAAATATTTGATAAATAAGAACCAACAAGAGAAATGAGATTTTACTTGTATCTAATTGATATTTAATTAGATTAATTATAATCCTAGTTAAAGTTTAATTTAAATTAAGATTATATTTTAGTGAAATTAGTAAAACGTATAAGTCTTACTATAAATAACATAGGTTTTTCAAGAGCTAGCATTTCTTACTTACCCCTCCCTGTATCACTTATAGAGTTCTCTTAAGTTGTTCGTATGGATACTACTAAAAGCTAAACATTTATGCAGCTATAGTAGTTAAGATAAACATGTTTCAGAAATTAGTTTGAGGGAGGTCGTAAAAAAAGGAATCACACTTTGTAATAAGGCACAATTTATAATTTATAATTTATTATATTTATCCATAATTTGTGTTATAGAATAAAGCTCTGTTTTAAAAATCGAACCGGACTGGCTAGTTCGATCGGTGACCGGTCGGCTATCCGGTCCGGTTCACTCTTAAAAACCGGTTCTCAATTGAACCAATGAGAACCGGTCAAAACCGGTCAATTGACCGGTTTAACCGGACTGGTTCAATAAGTTTTTTTAATTTTTTTTAATTTTTTGGTATTTTTTAATATTATTACTATTATATATAATTAAATATAATTATTGCATAATTATGACGTCATATCGGTTCGATCAGTAGTTGAACCGATCGAACCGGTCTAATCGGTGACCAGTAAGGCCTCCGATTTAATGTCCGGTTCGAGTTTCAAAACACTGGAATAAAGTAATCTTGACATTTGAGAAATCACGTAAAATTTTATTTTTCTTCCACTTTACACGAGATGAAATATTGCGTCGATTTCCTAATAGTTGTATTATCGTAATCTTTAATTCTCTAACTTGACTATTGTTTCTTTTTTATTGATTAGTAATTAAAGACTTGATTATGCAAATATTGCAAACCCTAATACCAAAATTAGATAATGATCTGATTAAATCTTCTTAAAATCTCAAAATTCATATTAATTCCTTTCAAACCCTAAGCTAGTAGAAATAAATTAGACTTTATTCAATATGCTTGTTTTTTGGAAACCAATAAGGTTCAGTCGAAGATAGCAACAGTTGCCACTAAAAGTGATATTCTTTAAAGGTTTTGAAGAGAAATCAAAGTCGTGAATTAAAAGTATTTTCACAATAAAAACTGCCACCTTATTCTTAAATCTAGCTATACTAGGAACCAAGGTAGCATTGGATTAAGGTTTGGAATAGGAAGGTAGCACCTTGTTTGAAAACAAGGTTATAGTAACTTATGCGAAAATAAAGTTAATTGGTGTAAGTTTAAGCTAAGTGTGACTTAGTTATAAAATCAAATGTAAGCATCTACGAAATTAGAGTTTCAATAAATTCATGTTAGAATTTATCTCTTTCAAGAAAAATTATAGATTTAAGTTTACTATCTAAGGCAATTTAGTCAAATTTGCACTTGTTATGGATGAAAATTGAGGACTTCAAAAATTGTTGAAAATATTTCACAATTTTATAAAATTAATGATTAACTAATACAATTAAGATTATATTTGAGGTTTTTTTAACTTTAAATTCAGTCAATGTTATGGTTCCAAAAATTTTTTAAAAAAATTGGGTTATTGCATTTGGTGGAATTTGGGAAATTACAATTTTAGGCCTATATAAAGTTATGTTATGGATGTAAAAAAATGGGATTTGTTTCTGGATTAATCAAATTACCGTCATCTTGCTTTTAAAGATACTCTTCAATTAGGTTCCCTATTAACTATAATCTCATCTAACTTGCAAGTGGCGATCAAACCTAGAACCTTATCACACTGAATTCCTTCTTTTATGGACTGTGGCTATTCATACCTTCTTTTGCGTATTTTTATATTAGATTTTGTGGATTAACTTATTTTCAAAAGAACAGTCCTGGGTCCTACCATATTAATGACATTTTTCAATAGTTTTATCAGTGAGGTTTGTATTAGAATTTAGTACTAAAGCATAGTTTTATATTAAGGTTCATTCTTGATATCATTATTGACATTATTGTGTTTTTCCATATATTTAATTTCTTTATTTGCATCAAGATTCATAAAAAAAAGACAAAAATATTTTGGGTTCTTAATTTTTGTTTTCGTGATTTTACAAGATAATTAAAAAAATCTTATCTATTGTCATTTTTTCCTTATCATTAATTTTTTTTTCAAATTTTCTAGGACTAATAAGGTCCATTGAATTCAATTTTTTTTAATTTTTTTCTTAGCATCTAGTTGTGTTTTTCTTGTTTGCTTTTGTCCAAATTTACTGCTTTAAAAGTATTTAATGAATGGGAAGATTTAAAACTATTTTTCTTGATTTAGATTTCCTAGTTTGCAATGAACCTTAAGTCAAGAGTTAGGTTATGAGTTCATTAAAGTTTCGAGAAAATATGTTTATGGAGAGAGCAACAAATGTGTCGACTGACTAGCTAATTATGTCAGTCATTTTGCTGTAAGCGTTACGTATTTTACTATTCCACCTATTAATGTTATCTTATTCTGTCAGAGGATTTGTCGGGAATTTGTTTATCTAGATTAATTGTGTAATTGTAATATTTGCTTTCTTTCTGTATACAAAAAAAATTTTGAGGGAAAAAAAAGGAAAACTTTTTATGCAAGTATACTATGAGTCAAACTCTTAAAGCAGGTGAACCTTATCAGAAGATAAGGAAGTTAGCAGGGAGGAAAGAATGACAGTAAACCAAGAGTCCTTTGAAAATGTCATCCAAGGCTAACTCGAGAAAATTGTTCAGAAACTGGTGAATTTAGGGAAAGGATGGACAAATAGGATGTTGTCATAGTTGAGTTATAACATAATCCACCTACAGATACTAGGATAGATGAAATTGAGATGAATTATGAAGTTAAAGAGTGTTACTAACTACTTGGGAGAAGGGGTTGTGGAGGAGGAAGGACAAAAGAGAATATGAAGAAAAGCTGGATAATAATATGGGAAGTACTAAAATAGTGATAGCCCCTTATGTCTTACGTAGGGAAGATAGATCCAGATGTCTACTTAGAGTGGAAGAAGCATATCAAGATATTCTTTGATTGTTATGACTTCTCATAACAGAAAACGATTAGACTAACTGCTATAAAGTTTAGTAACTATGTGGTTGGTTGGTGGGATTAATAATTTTTTACTAGGAGGAGAAACTGAGAATTCGCTATCCTTCTTTAGAATTCTCTCGAAATGTGTATGCAATTTCTGACAAACGAGCCCTTATCCACGTGTCACGCATCCTGTTGATTCAACGCAGAATCGATCCTCTTGCTTCCACTTATAAGAATCTACTTCGTTCAGGTATCAACACCGCCACGTGCCCTACATTTATAGCTGTAAGAATAATTTTTGGTTTGATGGAAAATTGAAGTTACGAAATTAGTTGTTAAATTGTAATAATAAGGAAGTGATACGATTTTGATGTTTGTGTTTTTTTTGGTTTCTCTCTAGATTTCTGTCTCTTTCTAGAATCTCAGATCAGTCTTTGGTTGGTTGGGGTTTTAGTCTGCTTCAATCGGTTTCAGTCGGACCTTTCCAGTTGTTTTCGCTGTAATTTTTAATACTGATTGTCATCGTTATTCTCAGCTATAGAGTTCTCATTTTGGAAAAAGTGTGTTTGATTGCTTTAATAAGACCTAGTGGTGCTATTTGTATTGGTCTTATGCCCTCTTTCTTTGTTTTCGGTTTATATTTGGATAATTTTGATGTTAATGAAGCTTGTCTGTTTTTGTAAGTTGTGAATATATTAAGAAGATCATGTGTTACTTTTTTCATTTCTTCTTCTTTAGGCGATTTCACTGTGTTCTCCTTTGAATTGATCGTGTTGTGCTTTTAAAGATGCATTGATGCATTATGAGATATTCTTCGTCTTTGCTTATGAAATTTTATTTTAACAACACGCAACATTATGGGTACTGTGAATGTGGGTTTGTTTTAGTTTAACTTTTGCAGTTTTTTTGGGACTTGTTACAGGTGTTGGATGGGTTTTTTTCTGTATGGCGACTTTTTTCTGCTGCAGAAGCACAATTAAGGATGTCTGCAGCACAATTAAGGATGTCATGGAGTACTGTATTTATTTCATCTTTTTAATCAGTATTCTGATTGAAGTGAACTTTCGGAGTGTGATCAGTTAGCTGTGGACATTTGTTTGGTAGCTGGTTTTAATAGAAAGAACTTATCTTTTAAGTATTTCGTTGTAGTTGGTTAATTTGCACTTGCGTGTTGTGGTTTTGTGGTGGAAGCCTCTCTTGTGTATGGCCAGAGGTTTATAAATGCCGACGAGAGCAGCTTGAAGAATGGATAATGATAGTGAATTTGAGATGTCACTTCCTAGTTGGAACACTATAAATCCAACTGATTCTCACCTCTTCATATTTTCTTGTGTTCTTGCTGCTTTAGTTGGTATTTTGACTATAGTTTACACTGCTTTCCAATGGAGGAGGAACATAAACTTGAGTTGGATGAAAGCAGTAGCCAGATCAAAGAAAAACCCAAAGGCAAGGAACAAGGTCTCTGTGGCTTCTCATACTTGGGGTCTTGAGTCTGTATCTCGTGGGAAGAATTTGACATGCTGTGTATGTTTGAAATCCATGTCTCCTTCTCAAACTCTTGGACCTATGGTAGCATCGGATAGTTTCGTCCACCGCTGTGACATTTGTTGTGCTGCAGCACATTTAAGCTGTTCTTCTAATGCACAAAAAGACTGTAAATGTGTATCTATGATTGGATATGAGCATGTGATGCACCAGTGGGCGGTTTGCTGGACAGAGATAACAGACCAACTTGATGAAACTACTACTTGTTGTTATTGTGAAGAGCCATGTGGTGGGACATTTCTTAGTGGTTCCCCTATATGGTGTTGCTTGTGGTGTCAACGACTTGTGCACGTTGATTGTCATGGTAGTATGTTATGTGAAATTGGAGATATTTGTGATCTGGGCCCATTTAGAAGGCTGATCTTATCGCCACTGTATGTAAAGGAATTAAATTCTAGTTCACAAGGTGGATTTTTGAGCTCAATCACACATGGGGCAAATGAAATTGCCTCTTCAGTGCGTGCAAGTATTAGGAGTCAGAACAAGAAGTCCAAACATGGTAGTGAAACATATACTGACACGGGCAATAGTGGTAGTACCTGTGACATGTCCATAGAAAGTACAGCTGAAAACCACCCTCCAATGAATGGTTCTCATGGTGCAGAAGAAGGATGTAATGGTACAGTAAGCTTGGGTAGTCCTCTCCATGATAATGATGCAGATAAAATGGACTCAAACCCCAGCTTCAAAAGAAGTGAGTCAATGAATCGGAAGAATGAGTTGGGAGTGAAGCAGAGATATGAGATAATAGATTTGCCATCGGAATCTAGACCCTTGTTAGTTTTCATAAACAAGAAGAGTGGGGCTCAGCGAGGTGGTTCCCTGAGGAAACGTCTAAACTTTTTGCTGAATCCTGTTCAGGTTCAAACTGTTCTCTTCATCAAGATTTCTTAAGCTGCTTTTAAATTCTAAATGTGCTTTATAGTATATTAGTATTTTTATTTTTGTCTTCTTCACCATTCTCTCAGTTCAAAATTTATTTGTTACACTAAGTAATGGACAGATAGTACTTGCTCTTTGAAATTGTTTTTTCTTTCATTGAGCTGCCTCTTAAACTTTTTTCAAGATATATTTGATGCGATGTAGATATTTATTGTATTTTGTGATTAGTAAAGCATTTTTATTAATTTCTAACTTGATTTAGAGGATTCCATCTTAATTTATGAATGAAACACCATGTATGCATAACTAAAAGATAATAACTTAAGCTTGTGATGTCATGTTTTTTCCTTAGCTAGTTCTATGTTATGGTAATCAAGATTACGTATCTACAAGATGGTTCTAATTGGAATAGGTTCTAAGGCATTGAAACTAAGTGCTTTGTTTGACATGACCAAGTGAATGCTTTGTTTGACATGACCAAGTGAAGTTCTTAAAGTTATATCTGGAATATTTTGCATGCTTCTAGTAGGGCTCTATCAAATTTTCTTTGTTGCGACAACAAAGTGATTAAATGTTTCTTCTTCTTTTTTTTCAAAAGTACTGGGATCTTGGTGGTTGGAAATGTTATATTATAATATTTGACTTGAATTTTTAATGAAATTTAGACACTATTGTGGTATGTCCTCATCTATTGTGACTTCTTAAATCTTCTTACAGATTTGTGAGCTCAGCTCAACAGAGGGACCCGAAATAGGCCTCTACTTATTCAGGAAGGTGCCTCACTTTAGAGTTCTTGCGTGTGGAGGAGATGGAACTGTTGGCTGGGTTCTGAATGCGATAGACAAGCAAAATTTTGTTTCCCCTCCACCCGTTGCTATTCTACCTGCTGGAACTGGAAATGATCTTGCTAGGGTACTAGGTTGGGGAGGTGGTTTGGGTGTGGTGGAGAGGCAAGGTGGCCTTTGCACAATTTTACATCAAATAGAGCATTCTGCAGTAACAATTCTTGACCGGTGGAAGATAGCAATTATAAACAATCAGGGAAAGCATATTCAACCTCCAAAATTTATGAATAACTATCTTGGTAAGGAAATGGTTAGATAACAGTATTGCATAGCATAATATTTTGTAGCTACAACTTTCATGAGATTCTATCTGCCTTCTGTAGGTTTGTGGATAAGGGAGTTACATTGAACTTCGAGATCTCAGAATCAGATTTACATGCTTTTAACTTCTGACAAAGCAGTTATTTTTGGGTGTATTAGCACTATGTGCACATTGGCACTTGATTTGGTTTATTTTACTATATGTGTAATCTTAGCTGACTTGGCTATTTATTTTCTGACTTTCTTGGACCTTGAAAAGACCATTTCTTTGTTTACTTGTAATATTCAGTTACATAACTATGCATATTCCTCTGTCAGGCTATTTTTGTGCAATCTGGTTTTTTACTCTCAGGATTATTGTACAGGAGTTGGTTGTGATGCAAAGGTTGCATTGGATATTCATAATCTACGTGAGGAGAATCCAGAGAAGTTCTATAACCAGGTAATTACAAAGTCCGGCTAGAATGAAGTACAAACTGTTTAGCATAAGGGAACTAACATCAGGGATGAAGTAGGAATTGAAAACAAGATACTATATAGGACATGAAATTACACACCAGATAAGATCTGAATCTTTACAAGGAAAATAGTAGACATAAGTGGAATGGCCTTGAAGTTTTTGGTATAGTTCCTAAAAATATGCTCATGTGATTTAATTCCTTTTCAGGTGTTAGAGACATCACTTTAATAATATATTTTACTATGTAACTGAGGTCATCTGTCATCAGAAGCTAAACATCTTTAGTGTTAGGGGAATAACGGGACAAAGCATGATAAGCTATTGGATAGCAAGTTAATTTGTTTAATTAATTTTGAAGATATCTATCAAGTGCTGACGTATATAAACGACCCTACTGAATTGGATGGATTTTTATTTCTGTGGATTTGTTATCATACTATCAAGTTTGGAAACATACGTTTTATGCTTTCTAGCATTCCTTATACTATTGTCAGGTAGAGCCCATTGTAAATTTTATATCCATTAGACCTTGCATATTCTATTCAGTTGGACGAAAAAAGTATGGAAATTCCACTGTGACAACCCGATGGTAGAGATTGGTATGTTATAGTACACGTAAAGCTTTGGATGAAAGATAGAAGAGGCTGGTAACTTGTATATGGGTGGAGAGATCAGAAGACAAATCTTATCCTTTAGTTTGATATATTGGCATGCATTGAATTGTTTCCAGTTGGAAGTGGATATTTCACACGAAATGGTGATATAGGAGGTATTGACAAGTGGGAAAGCCACTGTTCTGGACAGTGTTTTCATAGCTATTCCGTCTTTTAGTGTATTGTGTTTGGAAAGTGCATGTCTTATATAAGTTTGCTATATATTGTACTGTGGCTGCAGTTTATGAACAAGGTTCTTTACGCTAGAGAAGGTGCTAAGAGCATAATGGATAGAACATTTGCAGATTTTCCAAGGCAAGTTAAGGTGCAAGTTGATGGTGTTGGCATAGAGGTCCCTGAGGTGTGTATCACAATGGCTTCAAGTCAATATCAACTGTTGGTAGTAGATTTTATTTTTAGGTGTTTTCCTGTTTACTCTAAAACTAATGTCCAACAAATTAGCTCTTCTCTGTTATTGTAGAATGGGGTTAATAAATCATCTCTATAGATGTCTCACATTATTTTTCTGAATAACAATCTACCTTTGCTCTCCAATTGTTTTCGAGTGACATGATGGTAGTGGCCATATCCTTACCAGACCAAAAATTTCTTTACTTGAATCAATAAGATAGGAATCCTCATGAAAGAAGATAAATATTTACTGAGACTTATCTCAAAACATTAATGAGACTTATTTCAAAACATTCTTCTTGGTTTTCTCATCTTACAGGTTGTATCTTGAACTGTAAGAATGATGAATCAGCATTTTGATTGTCATTGATGGTGGCTGCAAATGAAATCTAACTGCTAAAACTTAGATGATATTCTTTTGAACTTTACAGGATGCAGAGGGTGTGCTGGTCGCAAACATTGGGAGCTATATGGGTGGTGTAGACTTGTGGCAGAATGAAGATGACATGTATGATAATTTTGATCCCCAATCTATGCATGATAAGATGCTAGAAGTTGTGAGCATATCTGGTACATGGCATCTTGGAAAGCTTCAGGTAAAGGATCGGAAAGTATCACCTCTCTCTGCAATTTTTAATATAGTTAAGAAAGGTTTTTAAATTTTGTTGCAGATACTGAATTACTTGTATGATAGGGTTGTGTAAACTACTACAAATTATTTTTTGAGGTACATTGGGATTTGGGAAGCATAAATTTTTACCATTCCTTCATGCGCCTACTACAGTTTAAACCCTGGCAGATGAGGAGGAACCTGCACCTCCTTGGTTACCAGGCTAAATACCCTGGTGGTTAAGTACTATCAAAATATTGCGTAATAGTTAGAGAATAACCAGACACAAAATTTCCAATGTAGCCTGCAGGCAGACCCTTGGTTCTTATATTGAAGTCGAAGCTTTGATTGAGAGGATAAACTAGGATGACTATTGGTGCCCTCTTTGCCAGTTCTAATCCTTTAAAACAGTGCCGCTGGGTTAAGTGTGTGGGCTGGAGAAGATGAGTCTGGGGAGAGGGAGGAGTAAATAAACATTTTCAGCTTTGTTAAACAAATGACTTTGGTTCTGCTTTGCTCAACAAATTGTTGCTTGAGTTCTTAATTATTTTAGGGGCCCCTTGTGTGGAAAATGGCAATGATTTTGTGTCATATATAGGTGGGTCTTTCTCGCGCTCGTAGACTTGCACAGGGGCGAACAATTAAGATACAGCTTCTTGCTGCTCTGCCTGTACAGATTGATGGGGAGCCGTGGTTTCAGCGGCCTTGTGCTCTATCTGTATCTCATCATGGGCAGGTCCTTCTCTACAGCTCTCTCTCATGGTTGTGAATGGCCTTTATAATCGAAAGTATAGAATGGCCATTAATTAAATATCATGGATGTGACATGAAGTTCTAATGGGATCTTGTACCTGCAATGCTTTGTAGGAACAGTTGCTTCTATTTTCATTTTATTGTATTTTGCCATAGACTTGCCAGCCTTCTGCATAATGTTCTAGTTAACATTTTGAGTTGTACTGATATCTTTTTGAGATGCTTCACCATGATCTTGTTTTTCTTGGTTTGTTTATGAAACTGAGGCCCAGGTGTATGCATGTGGTGGTTCAATTTTTGAAATTTTTAATTTTGATTTTCATGCGATGTTTTAATGAAACTCTTTTACTTGGCTAGGCCTTTATGTTGAAGAGGGCTGCTGAGGAACCCCTTGGTCATGCTGCTGCCATAATCACAGATGTGCTTGAGAATGCAGAAACTAATCACGTCATCAATGCTTCACAGAAGCGAGCGCTTCTCCAGGAGATGGCACTTAGGCTGTCCTAGAGGTGACTGTGTCTCCCCTATAAAAAAATGGTGATATGGTTGCTGCAACTTTATGAGATGTTTGCATATTCTGTCACCTGGTTGTATTACATCCTACTTCAAATTTCACATGTTTTGATTCAACTTTGGCTTTTCTCCTGTACACGATTTGAAAGATAGAAGAACTACCTAGAAAATGCCTGCCCCCATGTATATCAATGAAAAAAGGGTGGGACTTTTGTATTCTTCTACAGGAAATATATTACTTACAGAAAGATGCGACTCGACATACATTCTTTTGGAAACATCTAAGACTACATGATTTGAATAGAGTTTTCCGCTTATTATTTGTAAATTATCTGTGAAGTTTAGTTATCCGTTCACTGGAAAGTAACTCTTGACTCTCTGATAGAATTCCGAGCAACCGGATATTTACGTAACCAAAATTTCCCATTACTTTTGTTGCGATTTAAGGGACTTCTTTGGTTAATATTTTCAAAATAATTTTTCATATTTTGTTTAAGACTTAAAAACTCATTTTGGTAATAAATTAATGAAAATAAGAAAAAAAAAAGTTGATGTCTTTTTTCAAATAATAATTTATCAGAAAATTTTTGAAAATGAGTTAAATTGTTTTCCCCGATTAATAATAATTTGTTAGTTATTAACTATTATTTTATCAAACAAATAAACATTTAATTTATATAATGTCCGTAACCCTTAACAGGATAGGTTACCATAAGCTTTTTTCTTGTTCTTCTATCCCTTTAATTGCGTACATGTTTTAGATATGGAAGGTGCTTGACAAACATATTTAGATACGGAAGGTGTCTGTTTTTTAGTTTATTAACTAAAAGTTAGCTTTTTTTTATCATTTGATGTGTTTGATGAATGACTTATTGGTTAGATTATTTAATTCCAATAAGCTGATTTTTAAAAACTTCATAAAAGGAGCTTTTAGAATTACTTGTTTACCTAATGACAGTATTACCCTTCACTTTACTTTCTACTTTTGCTTTATGTGTTTTCAAAGTTATTTTTTTTATTGTACAATTATGTCGTGAAGTTTGGAAGAATATAATAAAGAGGTTAATTAAAATTTTTAATCTTTATTTAATTTTATAATATTATTTTACGCTT
>JANZLH020000115.1:1796236-1819779 GCA_026770325.2 Erythroxylum fimbriatum
CGATAGTTTTGGAATATGCTGCTGTAAGTGCGGCTACAACTACATGTCCATATAATCCTGAGTTCAGATCTGCTCTTTGTTCTTTTCAAATTTTTGATCTTAATCTTAATTTTATTTTTATGTATATATGTCATCTTTGTTTCAGTCATTTGTTCTCATTTTATTTATAGAAAGTTGTTGCTTCAAATGCGGTCTTCAGATTGTCTTCAACTTTCAACTAATCGAATTGTTTTGATCAATGTGAGAAAGCTTACCTCCTGTGTTCCTGTTTCGTTTTATTTTGGCCTGCTGTTTGGTTTTTGGCGTCATGAAAAGTTTGGGCTTTGGTTAAGCCACTAAGTGATTGTATAAAGGGAAAAGGAATGCAATATTAATTTTTTTGATTTCTTATTTGTGTATTTTAGCTGTTCTGACTCTTTGTTTTTGCAATTGTTTGGTAATTCAGGACAACAGACTAAACACTAACTGTTAATATGAAATAATTTAAGGACCAGAACTTAAGTACGATGGTTGTTGATTTGAAATATCTGGGTCTTGGGATAACATCGGTGCTAACATTTGTACATGAACTTAAGTATGATGGTTGTTGATTTGAAATATCTTGATCTTGGGATAGCGTCGGTGCTAACGTTTGTACACTCTTCTTTTTATACATTCTTCTTTTTCTTTCAAGTGTTTATTGTAGGGAGAGGGGAATCAAGGATATTTTCATCAAGGAATAGACGCTGAAACAGGAAACACTGAGGAACTGATAGGTAAAATCTTGTCCATTCTTCTGGTGCCTGTTCATAAAGTATAACTCAGTTGATATTTACAAAGATGTTTTGCTTTGATAGAGGTTTGCTTGAGATTCTCGCTAGTTTCTTTGGTTTCTTTTCTTTTGTTATTTTACCAATAATGTCTTGTTTCTATCACATCAAGAAGCAAACAACTTTTTTTAGACTATTTGTTGTGGTTTTCAAATGTTGTTTAAAGCTGAGGATTATGCCTCCTTTTAATTTGGATTACTTCAGGTTGCTCAAATGATAAAGTATGTACCAAGTCTCAAAATGACTAGTAGCGTTTTCACCCTTTATGCTTTACAGTAGATGCAATCTTGAAATTAGTCGAATAAATCATTCTATCTAATTCTTGAACCTTGTTGTCCTATATTCTTCTTACATTTGTGTAATTAATCTTCTGATTTATTGTGTAAGTATTCAAGCGTAGTTCAGCTATCTCCCTTTAATTTTATGGTGAACTGTAATTTCTAGTAGTTCAACAGGTTAAAAGGTACATTAGAACCCCCAAACTGGGTTGTATTGTCTTAGGTTACTCAAGTTTGTATTTGAACTCCTCTTCTTCATCTCTTTTCTGCATAAAGCCAGGAACTTGACACCTCAGTGCCCCTTATGTTCTGCTGCTTAATTTTTGTTTTGTGGAGACGTGATGGTTGATTGGTGATTATCTCTGAATTAGTCTGGTAATTTCCTAAATCTGTGTGAATGATTGTTCTGGTGAGTTTTATGGTTGTTTCTTGATAACATGAGGTCCAATGATGTTATTTTGATCTCCTTTAATTATTCTCAGATTATGCGAGGTAGTTGTTTTTTTCCTAGATATGTTTTGTTTGCCATGGTATGAGGTTCTTGTTTTTTATGTTTAGGCATGCTGTTCCATAGTAATTTGGAGTTGGGATTGTGTATAATCTTTCTTAGTTGTGGTTGGCTTTTTTTTTCCTTTTCTTTTAGTTGACACAATTGTACTTTGTATGATTTGGGTGTTCTCATTGAGAAATTGATACTGGTTATGTTACACCACCCTCATTTGAGCTCTGGATAGTGATACGGCTTTCTTTTGATGTTGTTTTGTCATCTTTTGATTTTTTACCTTTATCTCTCTAATATTAGGACAATAGTCTTTGTGTTAATGTCTTTTTGTAGCTTTCTTATAAGTTTGTTATGTTGAGTTTTGACAAACTGCTCTGAATAATTCTATGGCATGATTTCTGTTTTATAGTGTGTGGCCTGATTTCATGGTTTGGTGTTGTATTTACTTTTGTGAATTTTTGGTTAATGCCTTTGGTCTTTCACTTTATGTTGATTTGATTTTTCCTTTGCCTTTCCATTTGATAAGCTTGTTGTTCATGAGTCTGCTGGAAGCTATTCTGTTTTGATGTTTATTATAGTTGGGCTGGCTGATTATTGTGGGTTTTTTGTTTGAATTTTTACTTCTGTTCTTCTTAGGATCTTGGATTTTTGGTTTCAGTTTATATTTTCAATCTTTTTTTCGTTTGTTTAGAACAGGCTCCTATTTTAGTTGAGATCTTGAACACTAAGTCAATTTTCTTTTCTCTTATGGTGTGTTTATCCAATTTTCTGGCTTCTTGGTCCACTAGGTTATCTGTATTCAGTAAAAGTTTGTTCACAATACTTTATGTCATTAAGCCTTCCTTTCTTTCTTTCCAATCGTCTTGTTCATTTTCGGTCTTCATTATTTGCTCATAGTTTGATTTTGGTTTGATTTACTTTAACTTTTGCCATCACTTTACTGTGATTCCTATAATTGACCATGGTGTTGATTTTGGTTTTATTTAATTTAAATTTTGCTTTTCCTTTATGATGATTTCTTGATTACTAGTTAAAGGCATTTTGTTCTCCAATTTTGCTTGGTTGTGGGCTGCTGGTGTTTGAAGATATTTTAGCATGTAAGGGACTGGGCCCTTGAGTTTTAAGAAAGCCTGAGATCTCATCGATTAATTATGATTTTGGACCTTATGTGTCTTAAGAGTCTCACCATTTAATTTGTTGGGTTTTGGATCATGAACTTTTTCAGGTTGGTTTGGTCTGCTTTTCACTAAGCTAAGAACATTCCTAGGAAGCAACACCACTTAGATCATATCAACTGTACAGCAAAGGAGGCTAAAGCTTGAAGAATTTTGGCTCAAGATTTTCTTTTCCTTTCTTCAGTGGCCGGAGATCTATACAAGCGCGATTGAAAGCAAGTTTGTAGGTTTACCTTTTTAACTTTTGCATGGAATAAGTGCTTCTAAGTGTACCTTTGTTCAGATTTTGGTGCTTGAATTTTGTAAAAAAGTTGAAAACATGATGGCTGAATAACTTGGCGTAAATTTACATGTTTCGGCAAATTTCGTTTAATAATGAAATGATCCCAACTTTTGTTATTTAACAACTTAAAATAAATAAAATGAATCAAGTTGTTTTTGGATGGAAACATAAAAAGTGAAAGAGAAAAGGAAAAGTCAAAATTCAAGAGGTCCATGATCTTAGTTTCTTGGATCTTGAATTCTGTCATCTTTCTAAGGGGAATAGTATATCACATTTTGTTGCTTGTGTGTTCTTGATTATTTGAACTTCTTGATGTGGCCATTTTTATGTGTTTGGGTAACTAGAGAATTACAAGACTAATAAAAGGGGTGAATTATCATTGTGTCTTTTTAAGGTATAGTTTCCTAAGACTAAAAGATCAGTTATGTTTCTTTTTAATAATAAAAATCAGCGTTTTTAATTGTTATCACGAGTCTTGTTTTGGCATAAAAAGTCAGTTTTATTTTGCTGAAAGTTTCCTTTTTGAACTTTTCTTATCTATTTATTTGTTATCTTCTTCATTTCACTTATTAATTTATCTAGTTCTTCTTTTATTAATAAAAAGTTATTCCTTTAATTCCTTTCTTTTGTAATGGGGTTTTAATAAATAAAACTCTTAAGTTCCAACAAATCCTTCGCCTTTCGACTGTCCAATAAATTTCTAATGGACAAAGAAAATATCTCTCAAATAGTCTTTTTTAATAAGAACCTTCCCAACTCTCTTTTGTTCAATAAGTGTCCCGAGTTTTTCTATATGGGAAGCTAAGGGTGCCTAATAACTTGCCTTGGCTACAAACTGAGCATCGAACCCATTTCTTTGGTTCTGACCAGTTTGCTTTTCTTTATTTTTGCCCTTAAATAAAATAAAGTGGCAACTCTTCTACTTTCTTTAATAAAATGCTGCTCAATGGAATGCACTATAACCAAAAACACATCGCACACAATTCATATATCTTATGTTCCTTGATTTCCAGTAAGCCTAGCTAGCCATCTCTAACTATTAACGAACAATGAGTTAATAATTCGTCCCTCTGTTTGATTACGTGATTCCAGTTTAAAGTTAAAACGACATTATCCAACTTTCATATTCTCTTTTTGTCCCTACATAGCAGTCTAGGATGGCAATTGCACGAACGGGGGTGTACGTCGATGATTATTTGGAGTGTGAGTTTCTCCGTTTCATGTATACTTTTTGAATTTCTTTGTTCTTTTTTATAATGTAAAATCAATGTCTGATCTCAAATTGGACCTCTGAAAATCAAACGTCAAACAGATGCAAGTACACTACCAGCTGAGCTTCAAAGGCTTCTTAATACCATCAGAGAACTTGATGAGAGATCCCAATGTAAGCACCAGTCAAGCCATATTACTCAGAAGTCCATGTGTAATTTATGAATTTATATGGAATTTTTGGTTTTGGGATTCTGTTATTTGCAATTAGCACCTGAACATGCATATAGCTCATAGAAGTAGTGCTTGTTTTATCTGCTGATGCAGAGGATATATGTGATTCTTTAGGTAATCTTTTTTATCTTTGATTGATTTGTTGTATCTTGTCTTAATTTAAGTGTTAAGTATGCAAATAGATCGGCAGATGTGTATGGTGTTATTGATTTCATTTACTTGCGTGTGGTTTGACGTGATTGTTTGCATTTCTTTTGCTTGTTTAGGTGATCATGTCTGTATATGGTTTATTTATGGACATCTTTTTTCTTTTCGTTGAAAGCCATGATTAATCAAACAAGACAGCAAACGAAGTACTGTTTGGGTTTATCCTCACAGAGCTCAAAGAAAGGAGTTGGTACCAATTATGGCAATAATAGTGAAGAGGATGATGTGACTGAGAAAATGAGGAAGGAGATTGAAGCAAATCAAGATAGCGCGTTGAGCTTGTGCACAGAGAAGGTTTTATTGGCACGGCAAGCTCATGACCTTGTAAGCTTATCTTTACGCTTCCTTTTCTTTCCCTACTTGAGTTGTCCAAAAAATCACCTGTGGAAACATAGGAGAAGGCACGTACAACTGTTTCGGTGAATATAATTGAAGTTACAATTGTCTTTGATGAGTTATATGATAATCTCTAAGCACCGTTCAAACACAGGTCATTCACAGTTAAGTGCTTTTACAAAACTTAGACTGTTCTGCTTCTTATAACCTCTTTTAGGATAATGGTAAGATGTAATTCAATATATTGGAACAAAGAGATGTCCACGTGCATGAAACTCCCACATTATAGCACCTGGTGAAAAGGCATGCTTAAGATAGTTATTTACAATAACTTACCTTATTCTTTTCCATCTTAAGCCTTCCACAGCTTTTAACCTAGCTGTTATGACCCAACTTTGACTCTCTGGATCTATTCACTTTACTTTTTTTCTTTTCTTCTCCTGCTCAACTGCATTGGTCAGGTTACTTTCTTTGAAAGTCACAATACAGAAAAGGAATTTCACTCAATTTTTTTAAGTTGGAAAAGAAAAATTAGCAAGCAGTAAAAGACAAGGAAGCCTAATTCTAAAACCATTTCTTTTAAGAATGTTCATGAGATCTTTGAAAGTGGAGCCAGAAAATTAGATCTTTTCTCTTCTTTTTAATCTAATTTTATGTTTTGCCACTATCCAACATTATTAATGTGTATTTAGATGTTTATAAATGTTTATCCCACATTAATAATGTGTATTTAGATGTTTATAAATGTTTTGCATTCATACTAGGCCTCTTTGTATATACTGACCAATTAATTTATATTTGAAGTTAATACAGATGAAGTTATTGATCCAGTGTGATTTAGAGTCAATTATAGTTATTTCACTGTACAAGTCTTTAACTCCTATTCTGATTAATTCGTAACAGACTAACAGTTTTGGTATTGCTACAGATAGACAGCCATATTAAACGACTTGATGAGGATCTGAACTATTTTGCTGAAGATTTGAAGCATGGTAATGATGGATACGTCCATATTCATGCAACTTGAATATCTTGTGCCCCCAAATGCTAACCCTGTCGCATGCCTATATCCTAAGATGAAATTAACACTTTGACTTACCTCTCAAAGTAATTCCACCTGTAATGATTACTTTGAACATCAAAGCTTTTGGCTGTTAAAAACTATCTGGTTTATCATAATATCATACGAAGCTACATGTTCCCCAATCTTGTTTCACAAAGTTAGTTGAATTAGTTCTTTTTCTTGAAAGTTATATCAGACTACTCTTTGTCCTAATGCTTTCAGAGGGTAAAATACCACCAGATGAACCAGCAATTCTTCCCCCTCTACCTATAACAGTCCCTAAAGTGGAAAAGCGCAAGCCATTCTATGGAACACCTCAATCCAAAAGGACTGATTTTCGAGATAGGGATTGGGATCGTGACAGGGATTTTGAGCTTATGCCTCCCCCAGGAAGTCATAAAAAGGAATTTGCCATTCCTGTTGATGTTGATCAACCTATTGATCCGAATGAACCTACCTATTGCGTCTGTCATCAGGTTTTGCACTGTTGTTTAAAGTTAGCTTGCCTTGCAGTTGGTTTATGACTTTTTGCACTGTATTGCAAAAGCTCCAGATCATTGAACTCCCTTGATTTTGACTTTTAGGTGTCATTTGGAGATATGATCGCCTGTGATAATGAAAATGTAGGTTCCTTTTCCTTGATTTCTTTTTCTAAATCTTCAATTTTCCTTTTCTTTTCTTCTAATTGGAGTTGTTCATTTAGGTGATTGTCTATGGTTTTGCATGTTTTTCCAATTGAGGCACATATGTCATGTCCACTATGTGATGATGCAATGCCAATTCAAGTGTGTGTGTAGATTTGCTGATAGTGGGCTCACCGCTCAAATGATATGACTACCCTAAATTTCACAATTAAATACATGAATTTGTTACTTGCAAATATTTCCCCTTTCTCAATGAAGGGCATAAGTTTACTTGGCCTAATCAACCCAACTTTTGTTTCCTTCACAGTGCCAAGGAGGGGAATGGTTCCACTACTCGTGTGTTGGGCTGACACCAGAGACTAGATTTAAGGGAAAGTGGTTCTGTCCGACATGCAGACTGCTGCCGCAATGTCAGTGATTATATTTGTTTCCATTTGCTTTCGTGAATTATCATTTTTATTGTAAGGCATGCATTTGATGAAATAGATCAGGTTTTATTGCAAAGTTGTTATCAGCCCAAAGTTATGAAATGAAACTCTTCGCCCTCAGAGCCATCTGTTCCTTTAAAAGGAAGCCGGTGGATATAGACTACTGTCTCTGTGCGCACTACTCTGAAAGAAGTAGAGGGACGAGGCTTCCTGTAAATTATCTGAAGCCCCTGAGAATGCAAGTTCAACGTTACGAGAGAAGTACGGACAGCATGTTATTGTTTTAAAATTTGAAATGCATCTTGGAATCACGGTGTCCTCCGTACATTTTTATGTCCAAGCTGGAACCTGTCATTTTGCATATTAAAAGATTTTCTCCCGTACCATGGACTATAAAAAATATCGTACAAATTTTTGTCCAGATGGCAACGGCATCCAGGATCCAGCGCGACTTGTTTTGGCATCTTCTTTTAAGGTCATTTTTTAGTGGCATCGTTAGTGCTCTGTAGCCTTTTTCACGTGTGCGCCCTGCCATTCTGTGAATTAGGGTCTCGTGATTGCCAACTCGTTTTTAGAAATCATCCCTGTTATTGGAAGAAAAAACATGACATTCCTTTTCTCTAAAAACGTTTTCCAAAACTGAAGTAATCGTGCCACTTTAAGCTTCCAAAGATAATGGTGGATTATGGCAATCGATCTTGGAAACGTGCATTAACGAACCCATTGAATTGTAAGTATATACCCCTATCCTCTAATTCTGATACGTCATTCTAGACATTGATTGGAGGAGTGGATACAAAGGAATATAAACAAATGAAGCTAACAAGATACCACTAAGAGGAAACCAATACAAATCTTAGTCGATAATGGCAGTACCCATAATTTCCTGGACAGCTGGTGGTTATACCAAATATTTACATCACACTACGCAAAAGAGTCCAGCTCCAATGCCACCAAAGTTGCCAAGAATTTAATGGAAAATGCAAAGTGTGAGCGTCACCGTAGATGCACTGTTGATAATAGTATTGAGCGATCGTGATCTGGTTCTTGGGGTGTAGTAGTTAGCAACCATTAATGATGTGCTATGTAACATCAAGAAGAGGCTATAGAATTCAACTAGCTAGCAAGGCAAAGTGGTGAAGCTGTCGGAAACAGTCGGAAGGAAACTTAAATGGTGTCAAGCAAAGGTAACGAATCAAATACAAGGCATTAAAAGTTCTTTAATCGCTAGAAATATAACAATAAACTAAGTATGTGTTTTTGTTTATCATATGCATATGCAAGATCTTGTTTGACATGATCTGTTGATTATGATCTATCTTGAGTATTCTAACATTAGTATTAGAGCAGGTAATTTTTTTTTAATGTTATATGCATGCGTAAATCTGCATTTTGGATTTGTGAATAATGATATGAATATCTACGAATATCATGACTGTTGATATGCTATTTCTTGCTATATCATATGTTTTACGCTTTTGTTTTTTGTTTTAACTCATTCTGTTTCCAATCAACCAAAAATGTCGTTTTGCATTTGTCTCATCTTTCTTGACTGTTGGGAAGATGATTGTTGAAAGTTTTCAACAGTGAACAATGAATGGTCTTCAACAGTGAAAATTGTTCTTATGAAAACGTTACGAACAAAAGAGAGTTTTTTTTTTCTTCTTTCGTTTTTTTAATGAATGGTTTTTATAACGGCCTTCAACAGGAAAACGTTGTTGTTTTCGTTTCCTCTCTCTCTAGAGGATGCTTTTATTTTCAAAAACCAAAAAAGAAAAGATTAAAAAAACAAAAACGAAACACAGAGAAGAGGAGGAAGAAGACCAGAGGCACGTGGCCTTTCATAAAGAAGTATACGTGGTTTTTTCCAAACAACGCGCGCACGTGTGTATATATATACATACATACATATATAAGATATGCATATATAAATAAACAATTCGTGGCAGATGGATTATGGTCGCTACAGTACATTGTTAGACGTACAAGTATAATAAGCTAAAAGATTTAACAAATGTTTTATTTGCATATATATGGAATAATAACCAGGTTAAGTCATTGGATATATGTTTTACATTAAATGTAACATAAAGAATTACAAATGCGTTTTCTAATTTACACAAACTAATTAAGTTAATTAAATTAGTTTCTAATTAATATAAAATATTAGAAATTAGTTTTTAATACAAGAAAACTAATTTGTTTAGTTAAAATTAGAAAGAGGTTTCATTAGAAATTAGTTTCTAATTAAACCAAGATAAATTGATTAGTTCGATTATAATTTAAATTAGAAATAAGTTTTTAATTCAATTTGAATTATTCATATTTGAATATGATTAGATTAGAAATAAGTTTCTAATTGATTAGATATTATTAGCATAATTTAATTAGTTAAATAAATTACTAATATAATTAAATTGTTTCCATGATATGAGCATAAGTTCGCTATGTGTTAGACAAAATAATTTGTTATTTTGTGCACTCTTTTGACTCCTAAAAATTGGTTTTTTCAAGACGATGCCTATTATTAAGCGGACGTCTAAGCTTATTCGATATGAGGCACATAAGAGACGTATTGGCAGTATGTATGTAAAATTAGTTAACATGCGTTTAATGCCTGGAGACGGTCTAACACAACATGTTATTTTAGTTAATAACATGATGTAAAATTATTCTTTAGAGGTTGTCGAGCTTATTCAAATGTTGAAGTAAAGTACATGACTTTGCTTGCAACATTACCTTAACCTCAAGGCGAACTGTTACGAATGCTCTGGAATAATATGCCTAACGAGAAGATTTATAGTTTGTTAGCAATGACATTTATTAAAGAAATGCGTAGAAGGGAGTTGATTATAGGACTTTGTATCCTATGGGTGTTCCAATGGAAATAGTAAGAGCTATTGTACATCGAGCTTCGCGAACTGTATCACGCGAACTCGTGAACTCATTTCTGCGTAGGGTTCGTTACTTATAGACTGGGCCTTGGGGGTGGATGATAAGATCCCACATCGGCTGGAAAGAGGAACGAAGTTTGCCTTATAAGGGTATGGATACCTCTCTACCATAAACGCATCTTCCTTGGTGTGGGAAGAGTAAAACCGTAAGGGACTTGGAGCTTAAAGCGGACAATATCTATGGGAGGGTTGTCTAGGCTATTACAAATGGTATCAGAGCCGGTATCCGAATCGATGTGCCAGCTAGGCTGGGCCCTAAAGAGGGCTAGTGCCTAAGAGGGTGGAGAGTGTAAGATCCCACATTGGTTGAAGACAAGAACGAAGTATGCCTTATAAGGGTATGGATACCTCTCCCCCACAAGACACATTTTCCCAAAGGTGGGAAGAGCAAAACTGTGAGGGGTTTGGCCTGAGGGGTAACCCAAAGCGGACAATATCTGTGAGAGAGTGGTCTGGGCTATTACAAATGGTATCAGAGCTAGTACTCGACTCGATGTGCCAGCTAGGTTGGGCCCTAAAGAGGGCTAGGCCTTAAGGGGGTAGAGAGTGTGAGACCCCATATCGGTTGGAAAGGAGAACGAAGTATGCCTTATCAGGGTATAGATTCCTCTCCCCCATAAGACGCATTTTCTCAAGGGTGGAAAAAGCAAAACCGTGAGGGGTTTAGCCTGAGGGCAACCCAAAGCAGACAATATCTGTGGCAGGGCGGTCTGGGCTATTACATGCAAGTTGTGATTCGTTCACTATGTCAGAGTTGGGAGCATATGAAGATGCACCTAACTCATAATGAGAACATCAAGACAATGGAAGATGCTACGAGGCATCTCATCTTAGAGGAAGAGCGTTTCGAAGCCTCAAAGATGTCTTCTGAGGCATATGCAGTTAGTTCTAGATCACGTGGAGCTATGAACAAGAAACACAAGTATCATGGTGGACCCAAGTGGAAGAAGAATAAGAGATCCAACCACTCTCCTCTTGAATCCAAGAAGGCAAAATGGAACCAACGTGGAAAGGGAAAGCGTCCCTTCAAGAAGAAGAACATGAAACGTGTGAAGTGCTATAATCGTGGTAATAAGGTTCACTTTGCTCGAGATTGTACCAAGCCCAAGAAGGTATAACTTTATAGTACAAACATTTGTTCTGTGAATGTTTCTTGTTCTATTTTTCTAAATGAATCATATCCTTTATAGATTGCAGACTCAGGAGCAACCAACCATGTAACGAAGGATAGAGATGAATTCGTTGAGTTTCATAAACTCCCACGTGGTAGATGGCTTTATTTAGGTGACAATTCCAAATTTGTTGTACAAGGAATTCGTATATGTAAATTGGACATGTGGAGGACGACCCCTCATACTACATGAAGTGTTATTTGCTACATAGATTCGTAGGAATTTTTTATCTGTGTTGATGTTGGTTAGACTTTGTTTCAATATATATTTTTCCATAGTAGTGCAATGGATTTATATCTTGGATATATTAAATATGGTCATGGTTTTTTATGTGATGGTTTTATTGTACTGGATGTGTTAAAGGAAAATAATAATAATAGTTATTCATTATCTACATCTAGTAATTCCAACAATGATGCAACTTTGTGGCATGCTACACTATGTCATATTGGTCAAAATCGAATCAATTGATTAGCTAAAGAAGGGCTTTTAGGTAGTCTAAACCAAGTAGATCTACCTACATATGAGCATTGTTTAGCTGGTAAAATGGCAAGAAAGCCATTTGGAAAGGGAATACGAGCTTTATGTCCATTGCAATTAATTCATTCTAACATCTGTGGTCCAATGAATATAAGAGCTAGATGTGGGGCAATTTATTTCATCACCTTCATAGATGACTATACTCGGTATGGTCATGTCTATTTGATTTCTCATAAATCTGAAGCATTTGATAGTTTCATAAAATACATAAAATTGGTTGTTAATTAATTATATAAGAAAATAAAAGCATTATGAACTGATCGTGGACAAGAATACTTGTCATATAAGTTCAAGACTTTATGTGATGAGTAAGGAATAAAAAGGCTATTAACAATTGCTAAAACCCCACAACAAAATGGAATCGCTGAAAGACGAAATAGGACACTATTAGAAATGATTAGGTCTATGATGGCCTAAACACATTTACCAGTCACCTTTTGGGGTGATGGGTTGCTAGTAGCTACCTATGTACTTAATTGTGTGCCTACAAAATTAGTTACTAGCGTACCATATGAGTTATAGACTGGTAGGAGACCTAATGTGTCAAATCTCAGACCTTGGGGATGTGCAGCCTATGTTCTTGATCTCTCTCACAAACATCTGAAATTCGGCCCAAGAGGGAGAAAAAGTTTTTTTATTAGATACTCAAAACACTCAAAAGTATACGTGTTCATTGGTGAACAAGGTAACGAAGGTGTAACCGAATTTGAATCACGAGATGTAACATTCTTAGAGAATGATTTTCCCAAGAAACGAAAAATAGGTAAAGACCTATTATTATAAGAGTCGCTTGATTAGAATGATTCTATTATGAAGAATCAAGATGAGGAACTTCAACCAAGTAGAAGCAATTCCATAGAAATGTTCTCTATGATGACTGATCCAATAGGAGCAATCAGATCAATCATGAAGTTGTTTATGATGAACCTCGTTTAAGACAAAGTAATCGAGGAATAATTCCTCGACGTCACTTTGAGATTGAAGGAGAAATTAATATGATTGTTCCGCAAGAGGAAGAAGAGCCAAGGATTGTAAATGAGGCTCTTACTGGCCCTGCTAAAGAAGAATGGATGAAAGCAATGAAGCAAAAAATGGTTTCTTTAAGATCCAATCAAGTATGGGACTTGGTTGACCTCCCTAAAAAACGTAAAGCAATGGGGAACAAGTGGGTTCTCAAAATAAAGCAAAAAGTTGATGGCAGTATCGAAAGATACAAGGCATGCCTTATAGCAAAAGGATTTACACAACAGGAGGGAATTGATTACGGGGAAGCTTTTTCACCTATTATGAAGTTAGCTTTAATCCGTCTTATTTTGTCTATAATAGCTAGTATGGATCTTGAATTACATCAAATGGATGTAAAAACTGCTTTTCTCAATGAAGAATTAAAGGAAGAAATCTATATGGAACAACCTGAATGGTTCATCATAGTAGGTCAAGAAAATAAGGTATATCGGTTATTAAAATCAATTTATGGCCTGAAGCAGTTTTCAAGACAATGGTACATTTGTTTTCATAACGTAATCATTTTGTATGATTTTCAAATGATCGATGAAGACCATTATGTATATGTTAAGAGATCCAAAGATAAATTCACGATTTTATCTTTATACGTGGATGATACATTGATTTCTTGTTTGATTGTGTTTCTTACGCAAATCAAAGATTGGTTATCATCTGAATTTGAAATGAAAGACATGGGTGAAGCTGCATACATTCTTGGAGTCAAGATTTCAAAAGACCATTCGAAAAGATTGTTATCTCTTTCACAAGCGGTGTACATTCAAAGAATTCTTGAATGATTCCGTATGCAAGATGCCAAACCAATTGATAATCCTATTGTTGAAAATGAAGGTTTTAGTAAGAGAAATTGTCCGTCAATGCCACAAGAACAAGAACAAATGAAGAATGTTCCCTATTCTATTACAGTTGGAAGTCTTATGCACACAATGATGTGTATAAGACCAAATATTTGTTATGCTATTAGGATGATGAGCAGATATCAATCAAATTCAGGTTAAGCACATTGGAAAGCAGTAAAGAGAATATTGAGGTATCTAAAGGGAACTGTGGACTATGCATTATGTTATCAAGGCAATGATCTATGTATACAAGGGTATACAGATGCAGACTGGGGAGGAGATTTAGATGAAAGAAAATCTATCTCAGGATATGTATTCTTACTAAACCATGGAGCAATATCATGGAAAAGTAAGAAACAATCTTGCGTTGTATTATCCACAATGGAAGTTGAATTTATAGCATTCTCAACTACAGTACAAGAGGCTGTGTGGCTTCATCGATTCTTAGTGCATTTGGGAGTCATTAAAAGCGAAATTAATCCAGTGACCATCAATTATGGTAGTCAAGCTACCATCGCTTATACTAAAGACCCCAAATTTCATTGTAAGACAAAGCACATAAATACTAAGTATAATTATGTGAAAGATATAGTTGCACGAGGAGAAGTGAACATGAGATATATATCTACGTGAGATATGATAGCAGACCCAATGACAAAGCTAATTTCTAGAGATGTATACATTGGCCATGTAAAGTCACTAGGACTATGTAGAAGTTAAAAAGTACTGATAAACATTTCTCTATGTATGTTCACTCAGTCGAATGTCATATGTTTGGATATACTGTATGATGAAGATTATACATTGTGCATCATTTGATTCATGAATATATGTGTTTGTGTATAAATATATTTTTTCGATGAATCATAAGTATATAAGACAGATTACAGATTGGCCTTCTCACACGGGAAGTCACCTCTAGTGTTTATGCTCGCTAGAGATGAGACATGTTTAAAATATATTATCTAAGTGATAATCGAGAGCAAGAAACTTAAACCATAAATACCGTACAGAAATTGGTTCAACATGATTTGTTAATCACTATATCTATCTTAAGTTGCCAGATGTGAGTTCTGAACAAGTTTTTTGAGTAGATAAGTGAACTCAAGTTAAACATTGAGTATGTTTGAACTATCATCTGTACGATATTTCTTAAATGAAAGATGTTCAAGTTAAACGAAGTGAGTAAATACCGTAGCACATGACTCGTACTATGTGTGCACAACTGACCACAAAAGGGATTAATGTAAGTCGTAAGACCTCATCTTACATTGTGTGAGACCCTTAAGGTTAAAAAGAACCTTATCATATACCCTTATGACATTTGTTTCATTCCTAAGAATTGAATTTAAGGTTTGCTACTTTGGGTTATTGCCAAAAGATCACGCAAGATGCAATCCTATGGAATAATTCTAGGAAAGCAAATTAAATTTAATTCAAAAGAGAATTGAGAATAGAGGAAGGTCACTGAACTTAGATCATTGACTCGCATGAAAAGCATAGATGGTCGTTGTCTCTTTAGTAAAGAACTTGAATACAGTCATGACATAAGAAACTAAAGGAGATCAAAGAAAAGTGCAAATGCGAGATATGACCTAGGGTATAGCATACAATGTCTACTCAAGGACTCATAAGTTCCAGGATCAATTTGTTAAAACGAGATGTCATATACTCCTAACAGATATATGACACTGTGCTCTCGTCGTATGCTGGTCACACCAGTTATTGAATAAGTATGAGCACTACAGAGTTTTTTTTAAACCCATCATATGTGAGTGGGAGACGATGACTTATATACACCCATGAAGGGTATAGTAGTCAAACCTCTTAAAATAACTACCAAAAGTAGTTATATAGAGGCTTTAAAAGCAAACGATAGAGACATACATTAAAAGGTATGTTTGACGAGTTGTTTTTAAAATCTTCGATGTAATAAAGAGAAGTGTAGAAACAGAAAAATTCTCTGTAGTCAAAGTTTAAGCAAAGTTCTTTAATTGGTGGAACTACAACAAAAATTCAAGTATGTAATTTTTGTTTTATCTGCATATGAAACGATCCTGTGATTTACATGATTGAGTTTCTTTTTAATAAACATACTACCCATTTGTTTGTTAACCATGTGAAAAAATGACCAGAAAAGGAGAGGTCATTCAACTATACATTGTTGAACAGAAAGGTAGGCTCTTTAGTGTCCCCAAAGGATAATTTCCCTTCCACTTTAGAGGAATGTAATGTACATGTGAAGTCTCCATCGAATTTCGAAGCTTGCTGAGAAACTGATTGTGGCTTTACTAAGTCAAGCCATAACTTATGTCTCTGAAAGCCAAAATTGAAGGCATAAATAAGAGTGAGGTCAAATGATGCTTGAAACCCCTCTAACCAGCATTACAAATGCATAAGTTGGTCGTTTTCCTTAATTTTATTAATAGACAAAATATCATAATTGTAAAAATAGAGGATCCTCCCATTATAATGGAAGAGATGGTTTGAATAGTATTTCTAGTTAGCTCCCAAAAAAGACAAGTCCTTAGATGGAAGTGGTGCCTTGAGTTTTGTTTCAAGCAACCCTACTATCCAAGGCTGTTTGGCTATCACCAGATCCTTTACCATGGACCTTTTGAAGGGGCCATTAAGGCCCCTAATGTTCCAAATTAGAACTGTCATTTATAGGAGACCCCTTAAGGTTTGATTTTTGCCTTTTCTCCTCAACTTAGTAGCTTAAAGCTGGAAATCATTCAGCTTGGCATTATGATCAGCCTGGATTGTCTCCGTATGTTGTGCTTGTTCATGCTCCTCAGGAAAAATTTCATGGGTGTTATCCTCTAGAACACCATCTTCGCGATTGTAGCTATCGACCTTAGTCACAGACTCATTCAGATTTTTGTGAGGAGAGGAAACAATCCTACTGTAACTAGTTTCCTGGATAGCAGATTCCTGCTCTAAATTTACATGGCTCACGTTGTTATCTACAGATGCATTTAACTGGGCAATTGAAGCCTCAACATTTTCTTCGTTTGATAGATTTTCTTCATCTTGCTTGCTGTCATCCTAACTTATTACATTAGTATCTATCCCTAAAAGTTCTTGTTGCGTTCCAGTTTTGAAGAACTTCCCTGTAGGTTGCCAAGTCTTGGTGGAGTTGATGGGCTTCCAGGGGTAAGAAAGGGCGATTACTTCTTTTTTCAGGTCACCAAGCTCACCTAAACACATAACTAAAATAGTGTTAGGAAAGGAAATTTTTTTCAGAACTTCTACACAAACTTTGGCATAACCAACTCTATCTATACATGCAGCTTGAGTGTCCATACATAAAGGTTTTCCAAGTGAATTGGCAATATAGCTCAACCCTTTGAGGGTCCATAACTCTAGCGAAAGGTTGTGAAAGTTGACCAGCAGGATTTAGCGTAGGCATTGATAACATGGAAAGCTAGCCTCTTTGATACAGAAGCCCCTAAGAAAATAAGGTTTTTGATACCCCCTAATCCTACTGAATCAAAACCCTAATCCTTTCTATTATAAGAATATGCTAGATCAAACCCCAAATCCTAAGTTTGAGACCCAATCCCAAAGGAATCAAAAATCAATTCACGTTGCAAGTACTTACTTATTGATGCAAATCAATTTCTTAAAGTAACCATGAAGATAATCACGTCTCACTTAAAGAATTCAATTCCGAAATTTTATTCATCATTCAAATCTAGGGTTACAAGGATATAATAAGGTATAAATACCTTGACCAAGTCCCAACCCTAATAGGAATGGGTTTGCAAGCCCATTTAATGAAACTAGGCTAATCCTAACAAATCTAGGAGCATTTAGCCCATTGAACATAATCTGATCCAATTCCTTTTAGGAATGGGCTAAACACATTAAAACAAATAAATCTCAAAATAACCCAAACAAACAAAGCATATGCTACCAACTAAAAGAACAACCCATAAACTAGTCATTGGGCCTAAAATAAGAGATAATAAATAACAAGCCCAAATTATCAAAAAATGCGTATAAATGGCTAAGTGCTAGCCTCTTCCAACGCCTCCTCTAATAAAGTCACAAGCTTGGGCGTGCCTTGGTGTTCCTCTATGGATTTTTCGGCCTCCTTATGTATTTGACTTGTGATTTTGGGCTTGAACAAAAGCTTGCATTGCTTGTTTAAGCCTTGACGCTTGTTGCATTGTAATTGGACCACTTAGCAAAGTAAGCTTGTCTTGGTATGTGACACCTTGATCTCCATTGCCATGTCTTCTTCTATCATTCCCTCCTTTCTTAAAAGGATTCGTCCTCGAATCATCCCCTTCATTATCAAATGGAGATCGATCAATAACATTAAATGTAGCAGATACTTAATACTCACCTTGCAAATCAATCTGATGTTCAATGCCCCTCAATGATGGTAATCCTTTGGGCAACTCATCTGGAAAGACATCAGAGTATTCTTGCAAAACAAGTTTCACAACGCTAGGCAAAGAAGGGTCAAGGTTAGTCTCATTATAAAACAACTCCTTATATATAAGCAAAACCAACGGTTTCTGCGTGTATATGACCTTCCTCAACTCTTTTTCTTTTGTAAAGAAAGTACTCTTTTTTTCCCACTCTTCTTTTCATTCTTCTCTCCTTTTTCAATTGCACTACTCTCTTTCTTTTGCTAACTAATGCAATTACTCTTAGTTGAGCCTTTGTTCTTATTTTCTTCAATGGCCTCTTTTTCTTTTTTCTTTTTAAACTCTCGGCCTCTCCAAGTTTCTATTTTTTCATGGATTTTGTAAGCCTCAACTGATCCTTATGAACTTCTCTTAGTGCAAGGGGCGCCAATGTGAAGTGTTTCTCCCCTATCTTGAATGAATAACTATTTTTGAATCCATCATGCACTACACGCCTATCATATTGCCATGGTCTCCCTAATAGTAAATGACTAGCATGCATAGGAACTACATCACACAACACTTCATTAGAATATCTCCCAATTGAGAACACCACTAGCACTTGCTTGTTCACCCTAACCTCCCTACACTCATTAAGCCATTGCAACTTATAAGGACTAGAGTGCTTAATGAGTGGTAGCCTCAATTTCTCAACCAAAACCATGCTTGCAACATTGGTGCAACTACCTCCATCAATTATTAAACTGCACATCTTATCCTTAATTAAGCAACGTATATGGAAGATGTTTCCCTCTACTCATCTACTTCTTCCTTCTCCTGCACATTGAGAGCATGCCTAACCACGAGGGCTTCGACTTAGACAGATTCCTCTACCTCCACATCACCGTAATCCTCAAGCTCAGGCATTTTTTCTCCATCACTCTCCTGGGACTCAATTCCCCCATCATCTATCAAAAGCATAACCTTTCTATTTGGGCATTGTGAAGCAATATGACTAGATCCTAAACACTTAAAACATTTAATGCTAGAATGCTCACTAGAAGAATCTTGAGTGTTAGGTGTACTGTTAGAGTCAAACCCTACATTCAGCCTTTTAGGTGTCTCCATGAAGTTCTGTCCCTTGTCTTTCAACCTCTCCTCTCTCTTGGGCCATTTTGAACTCCATGATTGGCTAGAATTTGCCCCACTCCTTGCTGCCACTCTAGCTTCGATTGGCTTTTTCATCTTCATGGCCATGTTCATCATGTCCTCAATCTCTACATAGTGTTGCAATTCTATAACATTAGCTATCTCTCTGTTCAAACCACTCAAGAACCATGCCAAGATGATACAGAAACCCCAAGAAAACAAGGTTCTTGAAACCCCCTAATCCTATTGAATCAAAACCCTAATCCTTTATATTCTAAAAACATGCTAGATCAAACCCCAAATCATAAGTTTGAGACCCAATCTCAAAGAAATTAGAAATCAATTCACGTTGCAAGTACTTACTTATTGATGCAAATGAATTTCTTGAAGTAACCATGAAGACAATCACGCCTCAATTGAAGAACTCAATTTTGAAATTTTATTCATCATCCAAATCTAGGGTTACAAGGATATAATAAGGTATAAATACCTTGACCAAGTCCCAACCCTAATAGGAATGGATTTGCAAGACCATTTAATGAAACTAGGATAATCCTAACAAATCTAGGAGCATCTAACCCATTGAGCATAATCTGATCCAAGTCCTTTTAGGAATGGGCTAAACACATTAAAACAAATAAATCTCAAAATAACCCAAACAAACAAAGTATATGCTACCAACTAAAAGAACAGCCCATAAACTAGTCTTTGGGCCTAAAATAAGAGATAATAAATAATAAGCCCAAATTATCAAAAATATGTATAAATGGATAAATGTTAGACTATTCCAACACCTCCTTTAATAAAGTCACAAGCTTGGGCGTGCCTTGGTGTTCCTTTATGGATGTTTCGGCCTCCTCATATACTAGACTTGTGATTTTAGGCTTGAACAAAAGCTTGCATTGCTTGTTTAAGCCTTGACACTTGTTGCCTTGTAATTAGACTACTTGACAAAGTAAGCTTGTCTTGGCATGTGACACCTTGATCTCCATTTCCATGGCTTCTCGTATCACTCTATTCCAAAAGAAACCAATTAAAAGTAGTGGACCAAACCTGAGCACCTACTTTTAGAAGCTCCATTGGGGGGCATATGATGCCGTCCTTGAGCACATTTGGAAAATATTTTAGAGCACCTTTTTTCAAGTAAGAGAAAAGCTTGGTTTTCTAGGAACCAACGAGAGAGGGCTTAGTGTTGTTGCTAAACGTGGGAACAACTTCTACACTGCTCTGTTTGACATATTTGGGAGGTTTAAAGAGGAGGGACTCTCATGTGAGAGCAAGGAAGTCCTCACGTGCTGAGGATGACTCTCCTTTCTGCTTGGTAGCAACATTCATTATTCACATAGTGGATTATTATGGGTAATATACATTATGTGTTTGTTATGAAAATACTTGTTCTTTACATTTTATTCTTTTTTGTGGAAACTTTGCCTAATATCATGATAAAATTGATCAATTGCCCTTAATACATAGAGAACAAAATCAAATGTATATCATAAATTGCAAATAGCTCCTTAGGCCTAACCACTGACACATAGAATCCAAATTTTTTTAGAGCTCCTATGTTACAATCTCTTAGGAAAAGGAATCTTCTCATTCATCCCAAAATCTTAAATCCTGAGACCTTGTAATTGTCCATTGCAAGGTACGAAATAGTTTATTGAGTGATTATCCATATAATTGACCTTCTGTCTGAAGCAATCATTTTCATGCTCAATAGGTACAAAGCAGTGGAAGATAGAAAAATAACTAAAATAGTCTCATATTAGATATACCAAGAGATAATGATATGAGTAGCAGTCATTTTCATGCTCAATCCTGTGAACACTACGTCGCTTATCTTTTATACCATAAAAGGAGTGTTTTAAATATATAGGACATATCATCCAGAGTAATGGAGAGATTGATGAAGACATATTTCACCATATCAGATCTAGGTGACTTAAATGAAGAAGTGCATCCGAAGTTTCGCGTGACAAGAAGATACCACTCAAACTTAAAGGTAAATTCTATCATTTAGCAATTAGGCCGACCATACTCTATGGGGAGGAGTGTTGGTCCATCAAACAAATGCATAGTTATAAGCCAATGGTGACAGAGATGAGGATGGTCCATTGGATGTGCAACCTTACTAGAAGATGGTAGCGCATTGTAACACTATACAAAATAAACTAGACCTAAAACTATAGCTAGTGGTAAGTCTAGGTCGATCCCACATAGATTAAATCCAATTGTATGTGAAATCGATTATATGTGAAAATCGATTATAACTGCAAAAACTAAATTGTATGTGAAAATCGATTATAACAGCAAAAACTAAATTCACAATCAAATAATCATATACTAGTACTGAAAACATTTCTTTAAACTTTATTTGAGACTTTTATTTGAAAAATTCTTAATGAGAGCGACTACTGCGCTTTCCCGAATACCGAACCTACCACACAAGACATGAAACCTTAAGTGTCTCTCTTATATGTAGTTTGGAGCACGAAAATACACTTAAAATTAGCTTTAAAAAGCTTTAAAACCTTTTTCGGAATCTAAATACCAATGTAATAATATAGAAAAATTGAAAAATCACTTTAAAAATTCCCCCGACCCAAAAACTGACCCAAAAGAACCTGAGGCACCCTTATGGTAATTCTGTAATTTTTTTTAAGTGCTGACTTCAGCATCACTGTAACGCGCACCGCCCACTTGCATACGCGCCTGCGCTATACAACGCGTGCACTACACGCACCGACACGTGTTAGGACAGAGCGCGGAACCTTAACAGCCCAATGGCAGTATTGTAGCACCGTCGAGCACGTGCACCTGACGGTGCTATCGCCCTCCGACAGGGAGGCATTTTTCGATGATCCCGAATCCCATTTCTATCCTTTTTGGCTCATTTTCGGCCCGTTTTTCATAGCTAACCTTATGCATACCACTTTTACGTAATCATATACGCAAAAAAAAAATTGAAAAACGAATCAACAACTGATGAAAACCAGAAAACTTTCGGTTCAGGCAACCCGATCACGTAACCGCTCTGATACCACGTGTAACACGTAGGATAAACCTTATTACATGTCTTGGATCATTCATGAAAGTGTTAAAAATGAAGGAAATACAAAATACCTTATTTCTGTTCCATCTGATTTTTCGAAGCAATTTTTGAGGCCAAAACAAGCTCCAATCTCATGAGACCTTCACGGAAAATGTTCACGGATATGCAGTTAACGCCTTTCTATAATTTTCTTAAGATATAAGCACTCTTAATGGGGCAGAGGATTAGTATGCTTACGAATTATATGAGCAACTGCAGGAGATCTTAACTTTTATATATAACTTCCATATCAGGCTTTCCCATCACAAGCTCGATATAGGTCTAGTCCATATTAATCAGGTTCCATTTTTTTCTCGGACTTCGACCCGTTAATTTAGATCATTTATTGAGCCACTTTATTACCTATGTTTGGATCAAATTACGTAACTTAACCGATAAGTTATTGAAAATCTAAAAATACAATTAATAATTGTCCAAATTTATGAGGAATGACAAAATTGTCCAACATATTAGTCAATTGAAGTCGAAGAAACTCTCCAAAGCTTTGATCAAAGTTACTACTGATGAATCAAGCTTAAGCAAGCAATCCATATCTTGCTCTATGAAACTTAAAGTCTTTGAACACAAAACCAAGGAGTGTGTCCGATAGGTTCTTAGAATCTGATGGATTTGGAGTATAAAGCGTTACCGGCACCAAAGTTGGGGACAAATGAGGTTGCGAGTGAAATGCACAATGCCATTGTTCGAGTAAGTGTCTCTGAGAAGCTTGAGGTTGCTTAGAGTTAAGGTTCCTCTGCAAAGATTAAAAAAGGTAATGAAGTTAAACATTTAAGTTAATTTGTTAGGTTCACAAAAATTAGAATTAAATAATTATAGTTGTCCTACATTTTTAAACATTAATTAAATTTTAAATTTTATAATTTAAGTACGCGAGTCCCATGCTGTCACATCAGATCCACCTGGCATCATGAAACTCACATTAATATTAAAATATTATAAATATATTCCGGGTCATCGCTGACCTGGTAGAAAATTGACGGTATTACATAGTCGTCAGTTTCTCCATTATTTTAGGGTTATATTTAAACGTTTTATCAATGTTATGGTTTAATTTGTACTCTCTGATATGTTAGAGTTAAATTTATCAGCGGATGTAAACCTAATGATAAAAAATGACCCTTTTGCCTTCTTACTACATGATTTTTTGCTATAATTATTCTTTACTACATGATAAAAATTGCAACATTTTAAGTATTTTATATTATTCTTAGTTTTATATCTATAT
>JANZLH020000115.1:1823645-1849322 GCA_026770325.2 Erythroxylum fimbriatum
TTATAGCCTTGCTCGGCCATGTTGGTCATACAACCGACGGTGCCGATCATGGAACCTAGGCTATAATACACGAGTTTTTGATGGGAAATTGGCAAATTGGGACCGACTGTGGCTTGTTTCCGCTATTTTGTCCCTACAGAGTACGACCGAATATGGCCGTAGCAAGTACCCACAGCCCCAACCTGGTGGATTGACGGTGCCGATCATGGGACCTAGGCTATAATACACGAGTTTTTGATGAAAAACTGGCAAATCGTGACCGACTAGGGCTTGTTTCCGCTATTTCGTCATTACAAAGTCCCTTTTTAATCATACAATGCAATTTACACAATCACATAGGACCCCTTGAGCCATTTAAAGCGGAAGACACGTTTATACAAATAGAACAATGCAGACACGAACTGATCCCGACCCCTATCCTTGACTTGCATGCAGTGGTCGTACTCCCGTCGATCTACGGGGTACTCTTCAAGCCTGAAAAATAATGGCAAATTTTGGGTGAGTTTTGCGAACTCAGTGAGCGACCATCATCGATGGCTCACCCAATCATATAACACATATATTATCAGTCAGTCGATTTCACATGTTCACATTGATTCACATTCAATACTATATGCATTCATATCATTCATATCATTGCAGTAACAACCATATTATATCATATACATGTAATCACCCATTTCCCATAATCATGTTATTTCCCGTGATTTCCCGTTCAGTACATTGGATCATTCAGACATTCATATGCAACACACGTACAAGTCACTTTTCACAATTGTTTGTTTGTTGTGACCGAGCGCCTGAACTGTCCCAAATCGGGCTCATTAAGCATTATCCGTATTTTAGGGGTAGGAGAGCCCTCTGGGTATGCACTACTTCCCTTTTAGCTCGCGGCTTTGGGTAGGAGAGCCCTCTGGGTATGCACTATTTCCCTTTTAGCTCGCGGCTCTTTTTCAGTCGTTGCGCTTTACGCTCTGATCAGTCAGTGGCTGCTCGGGTCACAACGCCCATTATATTCATGCAGTCATACAATGAAATGTGTCATCCCATATTATCATTTTCAATCTCATTCGACACGCAAATGGAGAGGTCGCAGTTTCAGTGATGTGCAATGGCACATTTAGAGGGAGGTCGGGTCGACCTCTCGGTCAGTCAAACGACCAATTTCTGATCGACTGAGTGCTTAGCACACCGCCTCGCGTGGCACGGACTCGGATACCACCGTCGGTGTCGGGTTCGGGTCTTGCGGGAGTGGGGTGCTACATCTTTAAAAGCTCTCTTTTTTGCCTTCACCGTCCCCTGTACCTCGTTCGACCACCACCAAGATTCCATCCGTCTCCTCCCCTGTCTTTTAGAGACTCCTAGGAGTTTAATCTATATAAATTAATATTAATTCTTTGTAACGTGATTATAATTTGATCCTTATTGTAGCGAAAAAACTTAATAAAAAGGGCATGCATCTCTTCAAAGTAATCAAGAGAGGTTTTTCATTATTCAGATTTCGTCCCATAATTGAATGAGCTAAATGAATAGAAGGATTAATAGACATTACAGTTTCAAAGCATATACTCTTAATTACTTCTAAAAACACCGCAATAACTTTTCAGAATCAATACATATGACATGGATAAACAAATAATTACAGAAAATTCATAATAATTTTAATTTATTTTTGACATAAAATGGAAATGAAAATTTAATTAATAGTAAGAGGTGCCTAAACATAAGAAGATGACAACAACAATAACAACACTCAACAGAAATATCGCTGACGTAGAGTTTTGGGAGGTCAAATAGTATACAACCTTATCCCTAACTAGTAGAGAGAGTATTTCCTTTTTTTATTACCGAAAGGTACATTTGGAGAACCCATTAGATTTTTAGTAATTTAGCAATTAAACCTTACTTTGATTGGTTTTGTAAAAGCAATCGTTGCACTATATGGTTATATAAGGATTTAATGGTCTCTTAACCTTCCCACAAGACATCCTTTTGATCTCTTCTAATCAATTTGCTTGGTACAGAGAAAGATTTTAGTCTCTGCTTGTATACTAGTCTACATATTACATACTTTTTTTAAATGAAAGAATTTCTTTAACAAAGCAAAAGCTTGAACAACACCAGAACACAAGAATACAAAGTATTAATAGTCAACTATACAATATGCTGACTAAAACCAGAAGACAAGTGTAAAAGGAGCTACCAGCATTTACACATTCCAGTTAACCCTTAATTGCTTACTCCCTCCTACGCTTTTTGGGCCACTAAAATTTTCCTAATCTAATATAATATTTTGTCCATAATTACAAATTTATCCAATTAGATATCTCTATAAAGATTTCTTTCCCTCTATATTGAGTAGATACAACAATTAAATATTGTCTTAAAGAAAGGACTATCCTTCCCTATTCTTTTGACAATTTTACTAACCTAAGTTAAAATATCCATCCAATCATTTTCCCCTTGATGCATTTGCAACATTTGTAAAAATTTTAACCATAAGGATAATAAGTAATTGCATTGAAAAACAAATAAGGAATAGTTTCAAGAGATGACTTACAAATGAGGCATATAGGATCCTTCCAGCATTGGCATTTGTCCTTGGTCTTTAGCCTTTGTTTTGTAGTTAGTCATCTCATGAATGAGGCTTTGTGAATTAAAGTCTAGGCCAAATAACTCCATATTAATGCACCCTATTAGAATATGCTATGAACTTGTAGAAATAAGATTGATTGGTGAATTAAGGTTATGATTCTCCATCCAAGAAATCCTATCCTCCTTCATTGGTCTTGAATTGCATGAAGGAAGATGATCGTTAAAGCAACTTGAGTCTTTAAAATTGCAACTCTAGTTACAATCATTGGTTATTGTGCTCACCTTAGCCTTATGTATAATTCTTATAAGTAAATGATACAATTCCTCCCTTCTGGTCAATGGACTCATATTAGTCTAATTATCATAACAAAATTAAGTATTCCTCCTATTATCAATAAAGCTTTTGAAAAAAGGATAGATCCGATTGCTTATTCTTAACAATTTGCATAAGACTCTATTAATGCTCCTTATTACTACTCGATTGCCAAAAAAATATATCTTTAAGGTAGTATTCATTCATCCATTTATTCCAAAGTGCCTCTTTATTATTGAAAAAGTCTCCAGATTCTTTTAGTAAGGAAAGCATATTGGATGACCTTAGTGGAAGCTATGCCAGGTACTTACTCCTGCTTTGGAAGACAAAAGTCACTCCATTTGACTTTAGCACCTTTAAAAGCCTCAACTTTCCTCAACTACAAGAAAGTTTTTATACACCTTTCAATAACCTTGATCAGTCTTTTAGAAAGAAAAGGTGAGCACCCCAATGCACATAGATGTTCCTTAACACTGAGGAGATCAATTAAAGTATACCTGCATTAGATAAGAATCTATTCTATCATACATTAATCTTATTTTTGAAAGATTCCAAAAGTGGAATGCAATTTACAAACTTTGTTTTTTTTTAATAGAGACAAACACACCTAAATATTTGAATGGAGGATTATGAATAGCCAAACCTGCGATAAAGCTTAAAGCATGTAGATTCTTTACATCAAAGGATAAAAACATTAACCTTTTTTTGGATATTAACCACCAATTCTTATAATTTAGAAAATTCTTGTAGAGCATTTATTAACACTCTAAGAGAATAAGAGTCAGCTCCATAAAAAAGGATGAGATCATTAGTGAAAGCCAAATGATTAATTTGTAGCTCATTACATTTTTAGTGGAAAAAACTTCCCATTGCTAGCTGTCTGAAATTGAATCATTCTTGACAATACCTTAATGGATAAGGTGAAAATGTAAAGGGAAAAAAGATCTCCTTGCATAATACCTCTAACTCTATTAAAGTTATTAGAAGGGATCTCATTAATCAGAATGGATGAAGTCCCACTTAAGTATGTCAAAAGCCTTGAAGAAATCATTCTTAACTGTATAGCTTTTAACTACACATTATTAGTTGGTAAGTACATAAGGAAAAGCACATGAAGCCTTTTCCATCTCTTTAAATTCTAAGTTTAGTACATAGGTCTCTTGACTTGTTGGCCCCGAATCGTAATAATCATGTTTAAATTATTTTGTTAAATTATTTTGAGGTTTAGAGAGGTTTAGATTGATACTTGTTAATTTGGTTGGAATAAATTGATATGATTAGTGAAATTTGATCTATTGATAAATAATTATTTTGGTGATGCATTGTTAGTATTAAAAAGGAATTATATGAATTAAGGGTGCTATGAATGTAGGACATTGAGAATGTGTGGATTGAGTTCAATTAGAGTGTTATTAAATTGTTAGATTTTTAAAAAGAATAAGTTGGTATAAGGATCATTAGGAAGAAGTTATAAATGTTTTAAGGCTTAAGGCTTAAGAGATGGGCCTTGTAGTCTTAGTATGCTATTAAATGTAGAAGAAAAGAAGCAATTGGGCTAGGGCCCATTGAAATTGTAATTAAATGAAGAATGGAAGCATTGGGCTTTGTAGTCCATTTAAGTAGCAATTGAATGAGATAAAGGAGAATGAAGGTTTAAATGAAGTAAACGGGCTAGGGTCCATTTTGAGTTGCAATTAAAGGAATTAGGTTTTATATAATTAAAGAAGCAAATAAAGTGGAGTAGTGTGTGTTAAGTGAATCAAGTGGGCTTTTAGCCCTTTTCTATTGTAAATGAAAGAAGCATTTGGGTTAGGTCTATTAGGTAAATTTAAATGAGAATAAAAAGGAGAACTTGCATGATGGTTGTTAGGAAGCCCAAGCCCATGAATTTAAGTTGAAAGGAGGGAAAAATGAATTTTGGTAAAGAAATTTAGGAGGGAAAGTAAGGAATTGGGCTAGGTCCATTAGGTTTTATTAAAGGAGAATGAAAAAGAAAAAAAAGAAAGGAAACAAAAATCAAAAGCAAAGAAGGCATGAAGTGAGTGTCGTTTGGTTTAAGTGAGAGTGGACGAAAATGAGTGAAAGGAAGGCTTATGAGTGATGTCGTTTAGCTAGGTTTTGAAGTTAGAAAATTAGGTTTATCTAAGTCTTTGGAGAGCTTTCACGAAACCATCAAGAACAAAGAAGAGAAAGATACCATTCGGCCACCAAGAAAAGAGGAGAAGAGATGAGATTCGGCCACTCCAAAGAGAGAAGAGAGTATCGAAAATTTTGAAGAGACAAAGAGGAGAGATTTCGGCCATCAAGAAGAAGAAGAAGAAGAAGAAGAAGGAAGAGAAGAGGATTTCGTGGGACTCCTAGAGGTTAGGGTTTCGAAATTTGTTAGTTTATTGTTATAGTTTTGTGTCTTTCTTGCTTCAAAAGGGTGCATTGAAGAGAGTTAAGCAAGAAGAAAGTGGAAAGTAAGAGTAGAAGGAGAAAATCAGAATTTCGTGGGAACCCTAAGGAAGAAATTTTCGAAATTGTTTTGATAAATCTTGATGGCTTTAGTTTCTAATAGCTATTCATGTAAGGTTGGAATTGTTATGTTTTGGAGAAGGGTTTAAATTTTCATGGAAGAAAGAATAACAAAATCTGATTTTATGTGGGTTTCATATAGGTTAGGGATTTGCGAAAATTGTTGATGATTTAGATAAGTTGTGATGCCAATGACCTAGATAAAGTATGGCTAAGGTTATATGACATAAATCTCATGTTTTTCCTTGTTTGTTAAAATTCCAACATGACTTATGTTTATTGTTACATTTTATGTCTTGTGCAGTAACTCATGTCATAGCTTCATGTTTTTATGTGTTCCTTTCTGCATTTGTTGTTTGTGTTAACAGTTGTAGATGTGGGTTCTTTTTAGCTAAATTACTCATGCATAGTATTTTTTGAACATTTTTAAGGAAGATATCTAGGACAATTTAATCAGATCATTTGTTGTACATTAAACTCGTACATGATTATTGTGACTTCATTTTAGCTGGAATCTGCAAAATTTCACATTATCATATTTATGAGTGTATGATCTAACTGTAAAACTTGAAGAGATGCTTGTTTTGATGCAAGTCACTGACTAGTGGGCTAGTATAGGATGTGATTCTTATTAACAACACTTGGTTTCTTAGGTTTTGGAGAGGAAAAAAGTAGGAAAAAGAAATGGTGAAGAGTTATTACATTGGTTTCTTAGGTGTTGGCTATGTTGGAGGTCCAACAATTGCAATTATTACTCCTTAACTAAAGTAGTTGTTATGGACATTTGGATTCTGAGGATCACAACATGGAGCAGTGACCATCTTCCCATTTATAATTCGGACCTTAATAAGGTGGATTTTAAGTCAAATTTGATTTTTTTTAATTCGGCTTTCAAACGTCACGGCCTATTCCAATTTGAAGCTTGAACTCTTCATAACACAAAATGATGTTATTTTGTTACATTTAATAAAACAACAATATTTTGTGTAAATGAAAACTAAAAAATATAAATTGCAACTCTAGTTTTTATTTATATTTTACATATTTTCAATTTGACATCTACTACCTCTTGTTTACATCTTCCCCGTTAATTTCTTTTCTTAAAGATTTGTAGTGTTGTGTTCACAAAGTCTTTTTCATTTTCTCCATCTATCTCTTGAATGTTATCTATTAAACTCCCAAAATCAAATTGAATATTCATTCTTTCTGTTTATAGTACTAGTTCAAATTACAATTGCTTAAATGTTAAATATTAGAATTATATATGCTATTATTTCTTTAATTATAGTTAGGGTAAAATTATGGGATTTATATTAGGCATCGCGTGGTTTGCAAGGTGCACCATTCTTATATTAGAACAGTTAAAGCCGAGCAAAGAAGAGTTCCAGAACAGTTTGTCTCCTTGAACATGGTTAGTGGCGGAGTGTCAAGAGCCCAAATTTTAGGGCTTTACCGCTCTCTACTACGCACCGCCCGTCAGTTCACCGATTACAACATTCGAGAGTACACCAAACGCCGCGCCGCCGACGGATTCCGCGAAAATCGGGACCTCACCGACCCTTCCTCGATCGTCGCGGCTTACTCAAATGGGACTGCTCAGCTGCAAGTCGCCAAACGACAAGCTGTCGTCTACTCTCTCTACGCCTCCAAGATCAAGAGCGTCATGGAGATGGAGATGAAGATGCCTCCCAATTAGACGCCACTCTCGGTGATGATTTACTACTAATTCTTGAAAGGTTAGTGAGATTTTCATAGTAATATTATACGGGAGTTTTTGAATTAACTAGTATGTTTGATTAGTGCGGAGGGAATAAACAGTGTTTTAGTGCGCAGTAACAGTTCTGATGATGGATAGATGAATGAATGTATTGTGTTTTGTTCAAATAATTGATTTTCTGGACAAAGTTTGTGTAGTCTCTGTAAATGTAGAGTTTTGGAATGGTACAGTTAGGTTGACTTGTATGGTAAATTTATGATAAACAACGAAAGTTTTTCAACTTGGTTCAAGAACGCAGCGGGCTTGTAGTGCAGATAGATTGTGTAGAAGCAAACTACAAGATTCTCTGCTTATAATCGCTATCCACAGCAATATTGTTAGGATTAAGCACAAAACATGAGTGTCATTCTGCAAGCGACAATTGTACACTGGCCACATTTTTGCTTCTTTTGCTGTGCTGTTTTGGTCTGTTCTAGAGACACACCAAGAAAAAGAAAAATCACATAAAACGATTCTTGGGGTCGCGAGTGTAGTGGTTCTGACATAAATATGTTACCGCAAGAAAGAATGACACCGAAAAGCACACTAGAAAGCAGAATTGGTCTACTGTACTGTTCAACTCATTCGTAAAAGCAAACTGAGAGAAATGAAAACTTTAGAACTTGGCAATTGTAGGCCATCTTCAGTAGATGTAATGAATGTATTTTTTATTTAAACCAAACCCATCTCTATCCTCTCTTCAATCCCAAACTGGTCAAAGCAACAAGAAAGCAAAACCCTAAAACCCAATGCTTAACTCCATTCCTCCACGTTTTTGTCAATGCAACCCCTATTAAAACCAAAGCCACAGTCCTAGCAAACAGATTGGTTTTTATATCTCTTCCAATCAACAAAAAGAACAAACCCAATCCGAAAAGCAAGAAAACCCCAAAAGACCCGAATTTCCTCTTCCCTTTTCTTCTCCAGGAGTGATTCCTTTTCGCTCCAAAACTCTTCCAGAGAACTAATAATCCCTCTGCTGCATCGTGAGCAAAGATTTCTTCAGTAGCCAGATCCAACAACTCTGGCAAGATCTTGAAAGATGGGGCAATAATGGGCAGTAATTTAGGCAAAATTCTCCTCAATTTCAGATGTCGAGATTCCCTTCTCTTGTTTCTCGCGCAGATGATTGGTTTTAGTACGACGGTTTCATGCGAAAGTAAAGAAGATGAGCGAGAGAAACGTGAATTTGGAGCAAGAAGGATGTTTTGGGGGTGATTTAACAGGATGGATCGTTTCAGAAGAAGGGGCTGGGGTAAAAAGCGGATTGTCTTCGCCATTTTAGTGCGAGGAGCAGGAGAAGGAGAAGTGACCGTTGGGGTTGCCGATATTTCAAATATTATACAACACTGTATAGTTGACAATGCGGGAGTGGCTATAGCATATATGTGTTTGGGATGTTTAGAACAACAGGGAAGGTTACTCTTGAATCTGAGTAAGTTTTATACCAACATTTTTTTGAGAGATAATAAATTTATAAATATCTAATTTTTTTTAATTTAGTGATATGCAATTTTAATTAAAACATCATTTTTACTAATAAATAGATATTTACGTAATATTTAATAGACATATTATCTTAGCAAAAAAACAACTTTTTTACTCAAATTTTAAAAATTAATTATTGAATTTAAAAATAATAAATTTTCTGTTTAATTTATTATCTCTTCTTTTAACCAAACACTTAAAACAGCTATTTCATAAGCAGAACTTTCTTTGACTTTTTCAACAAGTCATGACCATCTTTGTCTGTTAACAAAGAGTAATCCCCAATTATCAGTAAGAGCAACCATAAGTGGAGGTTGCTAACTTGCCAATTCTAGCGTACAAACGCAATAGTAAATATCAACAAATTCATAAAGGATGGAAGGAAAAAGAAGACCAAGAATGGATTGTATCTGCCATCTCAGGCAATTCAACTATTTCCCAAGTAAACGACGGCCTCGTTCGTTTGCACCTCTAACTCGTATATTCAGGGTATCAATGTCGTCCTGAGCAGGAGCAAGAGCTTTGTTTTGCCTGAATGCACAATAATTCACAGTAATCTGTTACTGTTTGTTCCAAACTCATAGAAAGTGGAGGAAATTATTGGCGGACTAAAGTCGAGATAATTTCTTTCTGCATCGTCCTAGCGAAAGTAGAATTAAACCATTCAGTATAAAGACTAACCTGTCAATTTCAGTGCCCATGTCAGCAGCCATAACCTTAAGCTCACCCAATATATTGCTCAAATCTGAGAATGCATCGTCTTGCTTTGCCTTTTCAACCTGTTTTCAGCATCGTCAAATATAAGCAAACGTCAGCATTTCAAGAATCAAACGTAGTAACCATATTCATTTCAAGTGTTGGAACACAAAGATGTAATGAACATATCAAGCCTGTATGTTACGAGAGTAGAAATTTGTTATTGCAATGCAATTACACTGTAGACAATTATGTGAAACCTTTGACAATTTCTATAACCAGCTCCTTATTTTCATTGAGTATCAGAATATCTTTAATTAAGGACAAATATTCATATCCCAAATCAACATTTATCCATAACTAAACATATTCCATGTTTATATATCATTTTTAAATATATTTTTGGTTTGCAAACAAGCAATTTATCAGTGTTTCCTCTGGATCAAAAGGTACAAACCTCAACTTTCTGAATTGCATTGGCAGGTTCGGGTAGATTTGTTCGTGCATTTGACCTTCCCTGGGGTGCTTTCAGTCCTAATTTTTCTCTCTGCTCCAGATGCCCAGCCGTTGTTTTTGGTGTATCATGATCTGCAAAAGCACAAAAAACAAAGCACCTATTCTGTCAGAGGAGACAACCAGTAGAATTCCTGGAATTTTGAATTGTGAATTTCGCACTTCTAGCAACAATGCTCCTTTATTTTTACTCTCAATAAGTCTTCTACTAAATCAAATGAGGAACGGAAGGAAGAATAAGTTTTTGCATCATTATTTATACAGCATGGAAAATATTGACAAGAACATCCAACCTCTTGTGATGACAGGGCCAGATATCTGACGAGTCTTCTTTGGCTTCCACTTCTTAGAAAATATGCCCCCAAGATTACCCAAAAATTTCTCGCCCTGAAACCAGTATTAAGTAGCCATGAAAATTTTCCATAAATATAGTAGATGTGAAGGAACAACTGGAAAACATCATTACAAAGAAAAATTAATGATAAATGAGATGTGATTGGATGGATGATTTTTTGAAGTAAAGCCATGGGAAAACTGCATCATGCTCAAAAGCATTTAACAGATTTCTATACATTGACCAATAATCAAAGGGAAAAGGTAAAACAAACTCCCATCAAATTATTTTGTCCCTCTCTCTTATGATCTAGGAAGGGATTCAAATCAATGGCTGAAATCTTGAGCATACTGTAACAAAATCCTAGTTACATACACCATCTTTAAATTCTACCATTGCTTGCCCATGATTAGGAACTAAAGAAATATGATATTTGGGCTTATGATTTTCTTTCCTTCTCTTCCTAATTCATTGCACTTGAACAAAATTAAGTAGATGAACTTGAAGAAAGCTATATCACCTAAAACTTTGTAAGACGTTATGAGTGTATGCCTGAAATGTTTGAATTTCTTGCATCGTGTCTGTACAAATGCACACACATAACAATCCATAACATTTTGGGCTCATTTGGCCCTTAAATTAAAAGTTGAATACTGGAAACATATGGCATGAATTATGTCATATCCGTTAAGTGGATGATTCTATCAACAAATTCAACAAATTTATATAAAAATGTCACTAAAAGTCATAAAATTAACAAATTTTTTACATGCCTGAAGATTTGCAGAGAAATGACCCACTATTGGTTAATATATGCCAAAAGAAAATTGTTAAACTGAATTAATGTCTTAAACACATTTCAACAACCTAATCTAGAAGAGGCATTTTGAAATGCAGAACTAACGCTGTTGAAGAACTAATTAATTGGACAGAAAACAAAGGAGCAATGCGATCTACATCTTTTATGTATTTTCTCTTGTAGTAAAACTCGATTCTTGTTATGAGCTATAAAGTAAAACTTATGGAAACAGGCCATACCCGACTAAGATCATGATCTATTTCAACAGCAACATTATGAGTCCTGGTAATTTGCTCCCCCTGTTGATGCAGCATAATCAAAGTGTTGGTGGCACCTTCTCTCATTTCTTCTGCAATCTTTAGGCATCCATTGACTGCTTGTGTAGTCTCCTCCGCTTTGTAGACAGCATAATTCTCTAATTCTTGCACTGATTGGTTTTCTAAACCTCCATCATCACGGAAGTCGTTCTTATACTTGTTTCTTGCAGTTGATGCAAAGGGGTATGAAGATGTAGACGATCTCATTTTGTCATCATCATTATCAAAAGGATTCACACTGGAATTTGGTGTTGTAGAAATGTTTTCTGAAGAAGTTTTCTTTGATGGATTTTGAGCTTTTTTACTATCCAACTCGTCATCAGAATCAAAAGGGTTGGAATGAGAAGAAACCTTGTTGTGTTTAACAGCATTTAGGGGAGATCTCTTTGTGCTCAACATCTTCCCTATACGGAAAAAGAAGAATTCAACCAACAAGCTAATAGGTAATCAACTAAGATTCCAGCAGGAATTAAAGAAACATAGGACAAGTTAGATTAAGCTGCCATGAAAAAAATTGATTATTAAACAGTTTGAACTTTTCTACTGCGTTCAATTTAGGCACAAGAAAATTTTAGTTCAGGACAACAGCGGCAAAGCTTAACAAGAGAAGAAGTTAGAAAACTAAAGATGGACTTTTAAGGGTAACACAACTTGCTGGGGGGTTTACAGGGCTACTGGAACGGTGAAAACTTCGTTTACCAAAACCACTTCTTTTCTTCTTTCATAGTTGATTCAACCAACAGAAAGACATTATTTTGTGTAGGGATACTTCAAAAGGTTATATAAACAGAATCAAAAATGGAAAAGCATGCCAACAATCAACAACCCATCAACGGTAGTGTTTTGGCTAATCTACAACTTTCTCCTTCCATTAATTTGAAACTGGAAAACAAAGAATTAAGGTAAGATTTCATAGGAGATTCCGATCCTTCATTGTTCACACCGACGAAGCAAAAATAAATGGCAGGAAACCATGTATTTATTTTTTGCGGAAATTAGGAAGCAATGGAATTTTAGTGAAAACAAAAGAAAACGAAAAATGAATTAAACCCGCGAAAGTGTTTAAGAAAAGGGTCTCCGAAAGTCATGGATTCATCAACTGATAAAAAAAAACCACCAAAAAGTAATTCCAGAAACAAGGACGGAACAAGGTGATCGATAACACCGAGAAGAGTATAACATGAACTTCAAGTAACATTTAAAGCAAGCCCGATTAAGATTGGTCGCAGAACTCACAAAAGAGAATTCTTTTCGAAAATAAAGGAATCCAAGTACAAACAGAATAAGGAAGTAGGAATAGGTGAAAAAAGAACCAGAATATACCTCAAAATTTGGAACAGAAACGCTGAAAAGACTCGGGGAAGAAGGCAATCCAAAGGAATCTGATATGGTTATGGAGAGAGGAAGAGAACGTTAAAGAGGGTTTTGAAGAGAAGCATCAAAAGCGTGTGAGACGAAGGAAACAACGAAAGTCAAAACAGCCGAAACCGGCAAGAAAATGCAATGACAAGGACAAAGAAGAAGCTTGCCTTCTTTTCTTGACCGTTTCCGCTCTCTTTAATGTCGTTCCGTTTGATCTTTTCAAATCTTAAAATTTTATTTAACAATATGTAGTTTACGATATCGTACGAATTAAAAGGACAATTAGTTTGAGCCGTCGAAGGGTCACGGTCAGACTAATCTTTTAGGAGTCTTCTAATTAAAAGTTTGAAGCTTATGGGATTAATAATAAGTAGAATGAAAATTTTAAAATGTGAAAATTGAAAAAGAAAGAATTGGTCCAAGGATCCTTCCTAGAAGTGAATTAAATTGTTGGCAGGTAAGACAAAGTCATGCTCATCCTCTACCTTTTCAGAGTTTTTGCAAACTGGGGTCTAAGAAGGCAAGTATAATATTTAATTAAAGCCTTTATGGTTAATTATTTGCTCCTGAACTATGGCACGATTGTTAAAGTTTGTAGTCAACACAATCCTTAGTGCATCTTCAGAAATTCTAGATCTGCTCATAGGTAAAATCAGGGATGGAGGTACATGGCCACTGAGGCCCTAAAATTTAAAAAATTTAAAATATATATAAGGATGGAGTTATTTAAAGGTAAGTGGTACATTGAGCCTCTAAAATTTAAATTTTAAAATATTTAAACCCTCCTATCTTAAATTCCTGACTTTGTTATTGGATAAAATGACTTGTATTGGTGATGAGATTTAAATTGACGAGGAAGTAGACACGAAGCCACCAAAATCATTACAATTGGGGTTAGATCTTAGGTTCTTGAACTAGACAATATCGAGATTTAAGGAGTAGATTAGCGTTGCTGAGTGGTGGTGGTGAAAGTGATCTTGATAAAATCATACTAATTTGATAAAGGGTTAAGCCTATGTGACGATGAGGACAGATGGTGGTGATGGTGGCTATGATGGTACGTAGTAGTGATATGTTGGTGGTGGCGTGCAATAGTGAGTTAAGCATGGGAACAATAACAATATGGCTTAATGGATGGTAGTTGTTACTATTGTTCAAGAAAGATGAGATTAATTCAAGATATGAATCAAACTCCTTTTTGTTGTAAAAACCGAAACAAAACTTAAGAATATTTGAGAGAGGAGAATAGAATTCTTCTTACAAATTGGTATGTTTTACATCAAGTTCACCCTTCTATTTATAGTGCAAAATTTCTAATAAAATATTATCATGATAATAGAAGTGGCATACTAACTATTAAGTGGTGCACTAACTATTAGGTGGTGCACTAACAATTAAGTGGTGCACTAACAATTAAGTGGCGCACCATATTATTTCTATCTTTTATAACACTTTTCACCACTATTAGAACATTGCATACTTTCACTATTTCCATAATCCATTTTCTCTTCTTCTGCAAAAGGACTTAGATACAAAAAGATTCATACTTATCACACCAACTTGTTAAAGATGAAACAAACAAAGCAAAACATAAGAGCTCCTTTGGAAGAGTGTGAGAGCTATCAAAGAAAGTGTTCAACAAGCTAACTAGTTCCCTTTATACCTTTTATCTTCAAAGAAAACTAAATTGTGTTTTGGTATTTTTCATATAGGTCTTTTTAAGGTTAGATTTATTAGGTTTAATCTTAAACGAGAGTTAGTAGGATAAATATAAATTAGGTTTAACATTAGATAAAATTCTAACATTTTCTTTTGTAGGTCTGAAAGAAGCTTACACCTTAAGCAAAAACATCAAAACCCTGTAAACTAAGTGGTGTATTTAAACTATAGGTTTCCTCAAATAGGATTATAGAAAAGTTTTATTACTATTTGGTACTCATTGTGAGAGTATGATTAGTCTAATCTTATTAACCTATGATTGATAGTCACAGAACTACCCCTTTAAAAAAACATGGAGCCATTAGGAGACTCACCGCTTTGACCCACCCATCCCTTGAACATTGATTATGCTTGCTTATTGGCAATAGTAGAAAACATACAACAACTACAAGCTTTAGTTACTACTTTCTAATCTAAACCTTCATAAAATAATGACTCATATGATTATATCTGAACCATTGCAAAACTCATACCAGTGCAAGTATATCTAAGATTAAGACTACCACAAAGGTGCATAAGTTAAAAATATATATATACCTACACCATCTATAATTAACAACCCTTGACCCATTTCATTAGACATATCTTAAGAGAAGGTGTAAGAGCATGGTAGTATAGATCCTGGCAACCTTTTTACTAGAGAAATGTTATATGAGTCTAGTTGATTGGGTTTAGGGGAGAGCAGGTCTTCTGTAAAAAATAGATCTCTTTGTTACAAATAGGAGTTATCTAAAACAAATCATTGAGATCGTGTAGCTCCATATCATATGTAAACTTGTTGCTTATAATGCTATTTTAGTATGCCCTTACTCTATGACCCCAGAGTCATCCTTTCACCATATAGCTACTCATAAAGTTCCCATATAAACTATAGAGTAAGAGTAGTAGTCAAGGATCATCAAATATCAAGACAGTGTTACATGGCATCATTGAAAAAACAAGATGATAGGAATTAAGCATCTACTCAAGCTACACAAGTTTCTAAGCAAGCTTGATATCTATTAAAGAACACTGGAGAACTATTGACAAAAAGTAGAACAAAGAAGGCTGAAGAAGGTCTCAACAACTTAATGGTAGATCTCTATGCAAAGAATGAAGCTTTACTTCTTTGAAAGTATAAATTGATGTTTATAATGTCAATTCAAGTGAAAGAACAAGCTAGAGAATAAGGTTAAGTGTGACCGACACTAATGACATCTTGGTGTTTGGTGTCAGTCTTTCATTAGTTTTGCAAATTGGAGGAACATAAGTAAACTAGTGCTAAATTGAACTTGTAATTGGCATCAGACTTATCTTTGTTATGTGCACTAAAAGTTTCACAAAAAAATTGGTGTCAGTATGTGTTTAAAACAAATGTTAGACACGTCATCATCATCATCACACCCAATCTGAAGTCCCTAGTGAAGCGGGGTCTGGGAAGGTCTGATAGTACGTAGCCTTACCCCTACATAGTAGAGAGGTTGTTTCCTGTAGACCTACATGCAGATGCGACAGAAAAATCATAATGCAAAGAGATAAAAATAAGTAAATAGAATTCCAAAACAAGACAATAAGACAATAAGGACATACCTAAGGGTTGATCAGATCTGCTACTAACTAACACCTTGTAAAGACCAGCTCTTTTGTCGTCATTCGCTTCAGGAGTCTTCGTTGCACGATCCTAAGGATGCGACAATCCTACAGTTTTAGTCGTCTATCGCAGGTAGAAAGGCATGCTACCGGGAGTACTTTGCAATTCTTGCACCATGATCTGCCTCTTATCCTGACAATGAGAAAATCAATTTGCGTCTCGATTGTGCTACTCTGAAACATCACCAAGTGCACTTCATTTTTCTTAAAGAAGGAATTTACTGTCACTAACTCAAAAGCTACGACCATGTCCAATAAATCAACCCCACTATCATTTATAGTGCCATATCCGAAGCCCCCTTGAGTTCCTGTATAACCGTCTGAATAGACCCCTATATGCCCATTAAAATCCCCTCCTAGGGTGATCTGCTCAGTATTAGAGATTTATAAAATCACCCCCTCCAGTGTCTCCCATAATGTACGCTTTTGATGTTCGTCGGCACCAGCTTAAGGTGTATATACTCATACTACTTTGAGAACCACACTGCTTAAAACAATTTTTGCCACCATTATCCTATCATTGACCTTTGTGATCCCTACTACTGCTTAAAATACCTACCCCATTTTGCTTCCACGTACTTCCCAAGTACCATAATTTGAACCCCCTATCACCTTTGCTTTAGCTCCTACCCACTTAGTCTCCTGAATGCATGCTATTTAGATCCTATACTTATCTAAAATCTCTACCAATTCTAAGGACTTTTCCATGTGGGTCCCCATGTTTTGCGAGCCTATCCTCACTACATCCTCTCTATCTGAATTCCTGGATGTTACGCATACCAACCCACTTGTACTAAATCCATTTGCGCGATTCGACTGCATCCCTCCTACCCCGTGTCTTTTATGTTTCCCACACGTACTCTTTTACAAATTCCTTGAACGCTACAACTAATAGACCCTACCGCAGAAGGAGATAATAATAATCTGTAAAAGTCACAACAAATAATAATAATAAAATACTAAGGAAAATATTGATAAAACTAAAGGTAATAAGAAACTCAGTAAAAGAATACAAGTAGTAGTAGTAGTAGTAGTAGTAGAAGAAGAAGAAGAATAAGAAGAAGAAGAAGAAGAATAATAATAATAATAATAATAATAATAATAATAATAATAATAATAAAAGTGAAAATATTGATAAAAAGAAGATAAAGTTAATAAATAAATAGGAGATAAAAATAACAATAAAGATAATATTGCTAATATAATAGATAAAATAATAATAAAAATACTTGTACCTGCCAACTAACAATCGTAAAACAAAGTACTACTACTAATACAAAAGAAGTCAGTGACAGAAACTTCAGCAGTAGAGAACAATTAATACAGGCATGAAAGACCGAAACGTAGATGGGAAGGGCACGTAGGAAAACAATTTGAAGACTCAATGCCCATGCAAGTACCTTGGACCAACAGGAAAAGGAAACAACAACAAGCCACACTTGGAAAAGCTTTGTCTCCTAGCAAGCCTGGACCGTAGATTCTGCTTTAGAAGGCTTTTGTAAAAAAAAAAAAGTTGATGAGTCAAGTTAAAAGGAAAAAGGCCAAGGGATTGTCTTGTATAAAAAGCTACGTAAGGTTCTAAAGTGGATGACTAGCGGTACTCAAAAGGAATGGTAGAACGCCTCTCTCTCACCGAAGTAGACTTGTCAGGCGGTTCAAGGAGAGTAACGAAGGGGACTTTTGATGTGTCAAACGTAAGGACGGCAGTAGGTTTTTAACCTGATTAATATCAGCACTATCCGATTTAATAGATTTGGATATGGGTAGTAAATCGTAAAAATCGATGGATATGGATATGAATATGAGTTGAGTCATAAAAAATGGATATAGATATGGGTAGAGTAAAACCTGAACCATAGATACCCATATCCTATCCATTTTTTATTAACTCTATTTTTTCTTGAATATTTATGGTTAAATATAATAAAATATTAATATTTTATAAAAAGAAACAACTTTAAAATCTCCACTTTACTCCTCAGTACTGACATTTTTCATCATATTTTATTTTCTTATAGGATGATAATAATACAAATAATATGGAGATGGAGTTTTGAATGTTGTGGAGTTCATGCAAAGACAATTTGAAGCTTTAATTATTTCAATCTTTGTTCCAGTTCTAAATTGTGAAAAATGTTTGTTGTCTTTGTACTAAACATTATGATTTTTATTATTCCAATTTTATAATTTTTTAATAAATACAAATCAAAATCTTGACTTATTATTATTAAAGTAATTTTGATTTGGAGCGTTCGCAAAAATCTACTATTTATATTTTCTATTTAGAAGTTATATTTTTATGTGTTATACAACCTGATGGATATCCAAAAACTCGAACAACCCAATGGATTTGGATATGGGTAGTAAATCGTAAAAACCGATGGATATGGATATGGATATGGGTATGAGTTGAGTCATAAAACATGGATATGGATATGGGTAGAGTAAAACCTGAACTGAACCCTACTCATTGCCATCCCTAAACTCCAATCAAACATCCAGCAAGATCCCATAACCACCTAAGTGAAGGGAAAGAAGAAATTGGGTTGGTAAGTTTACTAGTTTTGTTGAAAAATTGGATTTGTTGTGTTACAGTTTAGATTTGGTTTGATAGTGTGAATTGCACCCTTATGATGTGGTATCAAGGTTTTATTGCATTGGAAGTGATCAGGAGAAGAAAATCAAGAAAATTAGTGCGTGGAACCTTGGTCAAACTTGGTCAAAGGTAAGATCCATTGCCTAAAGTGTTTTATTTTGCCATTTGATGATTTAAGATTAATGAATGGCATTAGGAAGTTAGTTTAATGATGAAAGAATGGAAGAAAAACCATAGAAATGATCAGATGAAGTTTCAACCATGGCTAGGGTTTTTAATGTGATATGATCCAAAATTCTATTTTGATGTTTTATGATGTTTATAGCATGATTTTGATGCTAATGAAGTGAAAAAATGAAAAAGAATTGATTTGGAATTGGTTTTGGTTGAAATTCGGTCAAGGGTACATGATTATGCAAAAATTTGTTAATGAAAATTTATGGCTTAAATGTGTGTATTAAAATGTCATGGAAGTAAATTTGGATTGGTTTTAAGTGTTATAAATCAAATGGAATTAAATTGGAAAAGTTTAATGTAAAATATGTTAAGTTTAGCCTTAAGGGCATTTTTGGTATAAAAGTATGCTTACGATGTAATGACCATGTGAATATGAATAAGGATGGTCATTAAGTATGTTTGTGGCATTAGAATTATTAAATGAAGTGTTATGTTATTATTTGAAAAAAAATAGCATATGGACTGTATGTGGAAAGAAATAAAGTTGAAATGGTTTATGGTGTATTTGGTTGTAAAATGTATTAAAGACTCGAATGTATGTGTATTAAATTTTCAGATCTGAAAATGAAGCCAACTGAAGGATTTCAAAGTGATGAAAAGAAAACTAGCAAGTCATAAGTGTACTTCAAATTGATTTTATGCAAATGCTTTTTTATTTTATCACAAAATGAATATTTATGTTGAGTTTTATGTGAATGATATATACAAGTGAATATTGCTAGTATAAGTTTATATTTTAGTAATATATGAATTTTAGTTTGAAAATTAAATTTTATATGATTTGAATTTATATTGAAATTATGTTATTTGTTGATAAAAAGGAAATAAAATTTTAGCCTATGGTACGTTTTGATGGTATTACATATTTACTAGTAGGAGTACCCTAAAAGGTGCATGGTAGTGTCTGGGGGAGTCAGTTACTAACAGGGGTGCTATTGTGTCTCGTAGTAGTCCAAATTGTTATAGGTAGGTGATGTAGAGCTAGCTCCGTAACTACCAGTTTATAGCAATTAACCTATTACGGGTAAATGATGTAGAACTAGCTTCCTAACTAGTGATTAACCAGTCACGGGTAAGCAATGCAGGACCAGTTCCGTGACTTTACGCTTAGGGTATCGTGTGGTAACGAAATTAGTGGTAGGTTATATTGTGTAAGAAAATTTACAAAAATAATAATGTCGCCATTATTTATTGGGCACTGTATGGTGCCAATTCAAGTGGTTGGCTTATTTTTAGTATAAAAGTTTTCAGAAAACTTATTGTCACCACTGTTTATTGTTTAAGGAAAAAGAAAAAAGAAAAATAGAAATTTTTATATTATGAGTTTAATTTAAAAAAAACGTTTCGAAATAGTATTTCAGAAATTTTGAAATTGTGTTTTACAAAGTGTTATTTTATTACCATATTTTATAATGCACGAATGAATTTTTGTGGTAATTATTTTACCATGAGCTTTATTATTGTATGAGAATATTTCAATTATGTTGTTATGAAAAGTTTAATTTTTAGTAAAATGATTAATACTCATTGAGCTCATTTAGCTCACCTCTATTTTTATGTATTTAAATAAACCACCCTAGGTATGCGTATAAGTACTATAGTAGTTGGGATTTCATCACAGGATTAATTGTATCGTCAGGTGTTTTTATGCTTGTGTCATTTTTGCTATGTATGTGTTTTCTTAAAATTGACCTAGTTATTTGTATATATGTTTTAAATTATTTTGGAAAGGGTTTAAAAGTGTAATCTTATAATTTTTTTTGGGATTGTATATATATTTTACTTAATGAACTATAAGGGCTTTGATCTTCAATAGAAATGAGGTACATAAGCGTTTGGGCAGAAATCTCAAACTCTTGCCCAACCGTTTTTAAGAAACATTGTATGTATTTATGAAAATATATATTTTTATTTATATTATTTAATTAATATTTATATATTATGTTTTTAAAATGTTGGAATTATATGTTTGTGGTTGCTTGTGACGTGGACCTGAGGTTTCATTCCAAAAGTTGAGATGATATATGAAATACTAGGAGTGTTTTAAATCATGTTATGCAGGTTTTTGAAAATTGGAAATCTTAGAAAAGACAGTCGTTATATTGCTGAATTTTCAGAAAGTAAAAAAAGAAATCCCACTATTTTCTGCGTTTTTAACTTTTAAAGTATAAAAAGTTTTTTAACAATTGAACAGTTTAGTTTTGCAAGAACCCTTCGGTTGAGTTAGATATCGATTAGAGGAATACTGTGAAGTTACCAAGAGGGTTCCACTCGGGTTTCAAAAGGGGAACTCCATAATGGGTCATTTTATATGACAAGAAATGAACTCCTCCTATCGCAGACTTAGCAGATTTACAACTAGCACATCTTAGTTTAGCCTTAGGAGTTTGCCTCATGTTTTCTTATTGATAAACTTGTTCTATTTCATCTTTTGCTAGCTATTGCTAATCTAGCTCCTATGCTTCTAAGACAGCTTCTTATGCACGCTTGTAACTATTCTAGTCATCTAAAGGTTGAATTATTTTCTAGATTGTGACTTGTGTGTCGCATACACCAAGTGTGCATGTGTTAGCCATCAATGATTCTTCCTTTAGTATTACATTACAACTCTATATTTTACTAATCTTGACTTGTGTTTTGTTTTAATGATGCCAAAAGGCGGAAATAAGGGCATGTACCTATGTGCATGCACGTATATGCTTTGTGATGGTATTGTGACGTTCTATATGCTAGTCTTACATTCCTATGTCGTTTGGCTAAAGTGGTTAAGTAGTGTTAGAAACTCATATGTATTTATTCAACATTTTTATTCTCATGCTTCTTGTAGATATATGGTGGTGTGATTATTTTCACTTATATACTTGACTCACTCATGTTTGTATTACTAATTATGTGATTCATGCTTAGGTACATTTAGTTTGTCACCATCCAAAAGGGGGAAGTTGTTGACCCTAATATTGGTTTTGATGATATGTTGAGCATGCTTATTTTGCAAATAGTTTATTGATCACTTGGAGATTTCAAAGTTGTATGATGATGATTAATGCATTAATGGTCAAAGATTCGCTTGGAATGGTATGAAGATCAAGCGTTTATTATGTTGATTTTATTTATGTTAAGGGTACACGACTTTCGCATGCTTGAAACAACTCGAGAAATAAGTCATGAAACAGACATGGAATATGTTTACGAGTACAGTAGGGATAAAATCTGAATAATGCACTTTAAGATCTTATCTTTTATTTCCAGATTATTTCCATATTTTTCCATCTAAAATATTTAGATGATTTTCCAGATATTATCAAGATATATAAAATTTTATTAAAATAGGAATCCTATTGTTTCCAAAATTCTTAGTGTTTGATGATAAGGAAGACTTTTGATAAAATTATCTTTATAAAAAGTTGGAACATATCTTCCCTTAATTTAGGAGATCTTTTTCTCAGTTGATTTTTGGAAAAGACAATTCTTTTATTCTCTCTGTTAGAATTCTTCAACCCCTGATCTTTAGTTTAACCTAGACTGTTACGGTTGATTGGATAACTAAGGTTTAAGAAAAGACGAGCTCTCATGCATTGCTTAGTGGTGGTGTACCCTATTTCTCAACATGTTTCCTCTCAAGTTTCTTACAACATTAAAGTTTTGCGTAGGCTTGTGTATTCATAGAATTAATTGTACCTTTTTTTATTTATTAAGAATCACGATTGAGGTAACTTGTATTAAGCTTTTTGCTTTTGGGAAGGTTGTGGGACTTGATTTTACATGCTTTAAGAGTTTCCATGTAAACATTTTGTGCCACTTTATTTCCTTAGACCAATCCTCATCTATTAGGAATCAGAAGCATAGAAAATAAAAGCATATTTTAGTGTATATAAAATTCTCGGTTGGCCAAACAAGCTTTATAGAGGGATGAGAAGAGACCATCTAAGTATTGGCCTTTGCATTACTTGTTCAATCTATTCCATTTGGAGATAAAGGAATAATAGGCTATTGAAGAACTACAAAAGAGACAGATATATGCTAGCATATACAAGGTCTACCGTTGGATTAGGAAAGTCTTGTAGGCTCACAAGACTAAATGAATGAGTGACTCAATGAGAAGAAGATGAAGCTTGGAATGAATTAAATTATTGCTTATACTTTGCTTATGTTGTCTTTAAAGTAGCAAGAGTCTAGAGAGAGGCAGTGTTGTAGCAGTAGCATGATCCTTGTCCTTCTACACTTGATGCTCATTTTAAAGCTTGAATGGATTTCTTTCAATTAAAGAAATACAAAATTACTTTAATTTCTTATCACCCAGAAAATAAATATGGATAAAAAACTTTAACTTTTAATTTAATAAAAAATAATATTACAATCAAAGCCTTTTATTTTAGCTTTATGTACAATTTATTGGGGCAAAGTGTACTTAGTTGGATCAGAGTTTGTTATTAATAGAAATATATGTTGCTAAATAAACCATATCGATATAGAGATTACCTGAACCCAGAAAATATAATGTATGGTATGGATCGTATTACATATCCACACATAATATTTTGAGCAACCGTGATCACTTCTTTACCACGTAGAATTCTCTGTTCCTCTTAATTATGCTACAACGACTGCTGAATTTTTATGTCTTAAGCAATGTTTCGAGGTTGGCAAAGACAACGCAAGATAACGCCAAGCATTGACTGAGGGAAGTTTCATGGAAGCTCACATTGAAAGTGACCCTTTGTCCCATTCGTTTAATTAATTAATAGCTTAATCCATTGATGTATTTGTGTCTATAATTTGAAAACAAGCATTGGACAATAAACATGTTGTTAACGTCAAGCATCGAATCATAATTTTGTGAAAGGTCCTTTTTGTATTACATGTCATCTAAACTTGGTCCATGTATGTATCACATGTATCTTAAACATTGTCGTAAATCAACGACTAGGGATTGCCTTACGATTGGAGCCATTATCATGGTCAAATTCGCTTCTTTTGTATTCTTTTGTTTTGATATGAAAACTAACCTTTATTCATTTTAAACTATCGTGATTTCGTTTTATCTTTTTTTCTTCTTCTCTTAATTTGCTAATCAGTGATGATAAACATGGTGTATTAGCATCATTTGTCTTTTCTTAATGTCGGAAGGAAAAAAGAGTAGTTCATGAAAAAGTCTTTAAGACATCAATTTATGAATCATTTCTTATATATAAATAATCATTAATCTTCGATCTTATTCAATGGATAAGCACACATAATAAGTTAATAATATAAAATGTTGTAATTGTAAATGTGACGAATGTTAAAAATATATATATAATAGGATTTACCAAAAAAAAGGATGCAAGATAAGAAAATTTTGAAATTAGTAAAACAATCGTAGAATGAGTTTTCTATTTATCCTATAGATTAAAGTAAAAATTCACAAGCAGTTTTTGTTCTTAGGTACTACTACAAGTATATTTCGATTGTATCACGTTATACACAAATATATATTTTACATTGGTATCAAAGTTAGATTAAACTTGTATTCTAATAATTATAAGTCTTATGTTGATTTGAAAATAATTTTTATTCATTAATTTGAAACCAAAATGATTATCATGATCGTATGAAAATCTTTTTTTTTGGTAAATGATCGTATGAAAATCTTAATAAGACTTATTAAGATGATATTAAAATTCATATCTTGAATTTGTATTTAGATGTTAGATATGATTCAAATTGAATTTTAAGTCTTGAATTTATATTCAAACATTTATTTTGAGATTTATGTCTTGAGTATTTGTTTTCACAAAACAAATTTACTTAATATATGCTTGATGGTTAAAATGCAAATATAAATTTAGTAAGACTTGATTTATTATTTTGTTTTACAACAAAACAAGCACTATGTTATTCTTTTTTTTTTTATTCTTGGATAAAGTTTAATGATATAAAGTAGAGATACTTGTCATCTTTGCGTTATTTGCGGAAACACTTCTACTTGCCAATGTGGCCATCTTAAAAACATACTTTATGAGATTTTCTGTGCGTGTTCCAATCTTGTGCTATTTAATGTTATCACACATTTGTATGGGTCCCAAATAAATGTATGGATGAGATTTAATGTCATAGGATTGGAACACGTAATTGGCACAGAAAATCTCATGTGCTTTTAAGAGGTCCCAAATAAATGTGTGGATGAGATTTAATGGAACAAAGTAATAATTAGTTTATGGGAACAAAGAATCTTGTCCTCTCTTAAAAGCATGTCTTTGACATTCTACATAAAAGTGTTTTTTTAATAAACATGTTTTTTATTTGAGATGTTTTATTTAAGAAAACAAAACAACGTCCCTCTCCTATCAAGGTTTGTTGGTTTGAAGTGGATGTTCAGAAAATTTTCCATCAAAATCCAAAATTAACCATGCATTTATGTTTAAACCACTAAATTTATTTTGGTGTAATCGAACATCCATCTTTACCAACAACCTGAAATACCATTTTTAATGGGCGGTGTAGTCAACGCTCCTTCTCACTACCAATGACTGTTGGTAGTGATTAATGACACGTCTGTGGATGAGTTACTAGTAAATACTAAGGTGATTGGTTGTAGCAAAAAGAAAAGGAACAACAACTGTGTAGTTTTTGGTTGCTTTGTTTTCTATAAGTTAGGGCTAGGCTTTTTAAGGTAAGAAGATGTTAGATATATGTTAAATATATCTATTTTATTTATTTTGGCATATTTCTTTGAATTGGCATATTTTATGTTATCTTGGATTTAAAAATCTAGTTGGATAATATTTTAGATAGAATAGAATTCTATCTTGAATAGATGTGTATTT
>JANZLH020000115.1:1865398-1882940 GCA_026770325.2 Erythroxylum fimbriatum
TACACATCTTATTCCTTTACTTTTTACTAACACCATATAAAACTCTAATTTAATCTTCATCCCTCCATTTAATTTCCAATAACCTAAGCAATAAAACCTCAAATTATTCTAACCAAAAGCTGTTAATCACTCTCAAACTCAAAAATAAACTGAACACATGCTTTTATAGTAAGAAAAGAATCGGGACCCAACAAAAAATCTATTTGGAACATTACTTTTATGTTTATAGAAATTCTCATTGTAATGATTCTATATGTGATCTTTTGACTTGAGGTCTCCAGAGTTATCTTATATAAGAATTGTTATGTTTTGATATTATTTATGACATATTCTAATCATAGGTTGTTCAATCGGTAGTCAATGGATGTAGTATGAATTATATAGAGATAGTTGTGTAATCAAGATATGATTCATCACCCTAAAGTAATTAAGGAGAATGTTACATTGTTCTTGAATAGTATTGATTTGGGAAATCCTTGACTAAGGTGGAATAATGCTTTATAAATATTTGATAAATGTCATTAATTGGATCAATAACTAATGACAAAAAATAATATGATTGGACTCAAAAAGAGTAGACATTAATTACATGCTCAGTCTAATCAAAAAATTGTATGATGAAAGAATTAAATTATACAGAAAAATCATGCACAGAAAAGTTAGTGAAAACTACTTCAACAATTTTAAATATTTAGGTGGTCATAATGTGTTTTTTTTTTGGTAAATCAGATAAATTAATAAATGAAGGTAGTCATGATGTGTTACTAAATGCTAATCTTGATTTACGATCATAAATTGTTTAATTAGAGAATTAAAGATAAATTAAAATAAGTTTTAATTTATTTAATTCTAATTATGAATTAGAATTAAATTTATAATCATTGTCAATATCTTTGGGAACTTAATGGATTATACATAAAGAACAGGTTAAAGAGAGTAAAGATATTTTTAATTAAGTTAGACTTGATTGTAAAATTTGGAAAACTTTCTAATTAAATATGAGATATTTAATAAATAAGGGTCAATATGAGATATTGGATCTTATTTGAATATAATTAGCATTTAATTAGAGTTATTTGTAATTTTAATTAAATTTTAATTGAAAATGTCCAAAACTTATTATAAATAGGCATAAGCTCTAATAGAGCTAAAATTTCTTGCTTAACTCTCTATGTTACAGAGTTATTTCAACCTGTTCTATGAATATCATTAGAGGTTGGACATTTGTGCGGCTACGGTGGCTGAGATGGACTAGTTTCGAAAACGGTTCAGAGGACACGAAAAGAAAAGATTAAGCCTTAGAATAAGGTACGAATTAAGATTCATGCTTTGTTATGATTTATGTGTTAATCATTTTATAGAATTAAAGTGATCTTTGTTTTCAGGAAATCAAAATGCGAAAAGAGTTCATAATTATTCCACTATGGTTGAGATCAAATCTCATTCCAATTTCTCAACAAAAGATCAAGCTTTAGAATAAGATATGAATTACTATTCATACTTTATTGTAATTTATGTGTTATCCATCGTATAAAATTTAAGTGATCTTGACTTTCGAAATATCAAACACTAAAAAATTTCGTAATTATTTTACTGTGCACGAGATTGGTTCCACTCCAATTTTTCAAAAGTATCACTTCCAAAAGTTTAAGGAGTAAAGTAGAAGTCAGACATTTAGGAAGAAATTCTTTATTTTTAAAGAAATCCAGAATCACACTACAGCTTAAATAAAGACATAATTTTAGTTTTCAAAATTGTGTAGACATTGGACTTGGAAACTCTGGATGTACCTTTATAAACTCTTTAGACTAAGATAAGCTGACATTATATATTTCAATTTTGATTCAAATATAAAATTCTGTCTTTTACGATTGACCTTTGACGAAGTCTTCCGGGGTCCATGTTGGCTTGGCTTGACTTTGGGCGCATGATACTTGCCCCCATAGATGTTGGACCTTTAACGAGTTGTCTTCTCATGGATATTAAAATAATATATTAATACCCCCAATATATTTCTCTGATTAAATGCAAACACAGCCTTGAAGTTTGTTGATAACATGTTCTAGTCTAGCCTTTGCAAGGAGCTGCAGAAAACATGAAACCTAAAGATTTGAAATTTCAATTATCACATGTATGCGTGGAAAAAGTATTTATGAATTGTGAGAATGATGTTTATCTTATCCTCATTGTAATAACGACATAAAGGGAAAAGAAGAAAGAGATATTAGCGGACCGGCCAACCCTTGGCTGGGTCGGGCTCGGGCCACTCCTAACCCGGCCCGCCCTAGTAGTCTCATTATTTGAAATTTTAGGCCTAATCATATAAAAAAATAAAAAAAATTAACTGTTTTATTAATTCAGTTCCCTGTACTTGCGCAAAGCCAACAGTCAAGGCTAACAAATTATTTCTGTACTGCTAGTCAAGACAAAGAAGCACCAACTGCCAGCTTCTAGATCAAGTAAAAGTTGAGAACAAAACTGACCTGATACTGCACAAAGTAAGATGGGTTAAGGGATTGAATTGCATTGTTAGCCCTGATAATTATCTATTAAGATTGCCAACTTTCTTTGCAGGAGAAGAGATTGAATGCCACGTTGCGCTTAATGATTTTGCTTAGCATAATCAATCTTTCTTAACTAGATTATGATTCCATTAATGAGATGTGGTGTCTTCAAGCTTCTTCTTCTGCTGAACTAAATTCTTACCAGCAAAACTAGTTGAAGTGGTCCGTGTATAATGACCTTTCTACTTAGACGTGGTAGATTGGATTTCTTGGAATATATTAATGGCTTGAGAAGAAAAGGAAGTGAGATGGGTTGTCATGTTTTATGGTAGGTGACTAAACAACCACCTTGAGCTCACATGCTATCTTTGTGTACATTATTATATATATTTCTCCTTCTCCCATGACATTACATACCCTCCAGTTTTTTTCAAGAAGTCACTCATTACTCTTTGGTGCCAAGTGAAAATGATGACTCGAAAACAAAGACAGACTTGTGATTGAGAAAAGTAGGGTTCAAGTTCAGATTTACTAACATCACTTGCAAGTACAGTATGGTAGTAAGTTGTCCAGGCTTGAGATATCAGTATGCCAGAAGGTTTGCAACAGACACTTATTCTATAACTTAAAGTGAAAAATGGCAAATAAAGTGATAACAAAAAGCAGTTTGCAACACTTAGTTGAAGATTGGATGAGATGGTTAACCAAGTCAAAGAGAGCATGAGAAGGAATACCTCTCAGTGGTTTTTACTTTTGTATCTGTAAAGTAATAATGAATCTGTACATACTTGAATCTTTGTTTGTGGAATTCAGTTGGAGATCAAACCCACAAGGGCTTCATGCTTGTGGTTGCTTCCAATCCACCATGAATTGAACCCAACAAGCCCATTGCTTTCTTCTTCAGAAGGAGCAGGAAGATTGAGATCAAGGAAGTCCCTAATTGCAGGGTTTGATGCCTGAATTGTGGTGCTGTTTCTAGCCTCTGAGCTCCCAATTAAATGAGACCTTTTGTGGCCCCCCAATGCTTGTCCTGATGGAAAAACCTTGAAACAAATTGGGCACTCATGCCCTTTACTCTTCTTTGCCCCATAACTTGTTTCTGGCTTGTTGTCACAATCAGCTGTCAAGTTAACAGTTGGACCGACTTTTCTGGCGAGTTTACTGTCTGCTGTTGGCTCCGGAGAAAGTTCTGTGTCAATGCTATTTTCACTACTGGCAGATTTGGAAGCAAAGCAACCTTTCATCTTCTTGTGGCTAGCTCTGTGTCCTCCTAGAGCTTGGTAAGAGTGGAAGACCTTTTTGCAAGTGGCGCACTCAAATTTGCTACCTTTAACAGGATTCTTGTAAGCTTCAGAATCCAGAGCATCATTTGTTGTCTTCATTTCTGTATCAAGTGAATCATTTGACTTTCTCTTGCTTCGATTGTACTTGAGGGGGGCATTTTCAACTGTAACCAATCCAGTTTCTTTTGAGTTCTCTTCCAATTCAATTCCAGATTCATCATCTAGTTGAGAGTTGCTAACTTTTTCATTCTTCAGTGGCCCTTTTCTCTCAGAAGCAGAGAGTTCTGATTTTCCAGTCTTCATATTCTTGTCACTAAGTTTCTTCACTTTCATACTCTCACTACCATTGCAAGTAGCAGTCTTTCCCTCCGCTTTAGACTTGGCTCGATTAGTTTCAAAAAAACCAGAATAACAATCAGAGGACTCTGCAACATAATTCAAGCCACCCCATTGACCAACATCCCTGGAAAGCATCATTAAGCACATGGCAACCTCTTCTTGTTCTTGTTCAATCTCAGAAGCAGAAGAGGAAGCATTATTAGCAAAAGACAGACAAGAAGAATTCGCAGTGCCTATGTACCTTGTTCTGCTTTTGGATCTCTTCCTACGATTAGGAGCAGCAGTTTCATTGTCAGATTGGCTATCTATGACCAGCTTCTGGTTTTTGGCACTGGTCCAAGAATCTTGTTGCTCTTCCAAGCTATTGTTGTTAGACACTCTTTCTCTCTCTATTGAGTGACACTTCATGTGACCAAACAACGCTTTCCAAGATTGGAAAACCTTGCCACACTCTTTGCAAGCCTTGTCAAACAGTGAGTTATCTTCACCAGAATGATCAGACAACCTCCACGTCTTCTTTGGATTCTCCCTTAGGCCATAACCAGAAGCTTCAGTACCAGTGTTACTGCCGTTAACGTTAGCTCCTCCATCATTGTTGTTGAGAGGTGGGAGCTTTTTCTTGGTGACCTTAGTACCATCAGTATGAGCTGAAATGTCATCTATCATATGAGACCTCATGTGACCACCCAAGGATCTACCGCAAGGAAAGCTCTTGCTGCAGAATCTGCAAACATGCTTGAACTCTTGGCCTTCTGCCATGAATTTCAATCCCAGAATTCAGGAAAGAGCTAAACAGATCAAATATATAAGCTAAAAGGTAATGAAGCAGAGCACCACTGTGGAAGAAGGACACCAGGATCAAAAAAGGGAAGTGACAGCTAAAACAAGGAAACTAAATCCCGTGAGATGGCAGTTTTTCTTGCTTTCTGAGCTGATTGGACAAGAACCCATCTCGTGCATTAGATTTGATACAACTCTAAAGCAAGAACAAGATCTAGATGCACAAAGTGCAAGATAAAAGAGAGAGGTTGAAGGGAATTTGTACTAGTTAGCTCCCTAGCTTATTGAGAAGCTGAAAAAGAAGAAAATTTGAGGAGAAGGTAGTGGGTCTGGTTGTTGCTTTTGTTTGGTAATGATGGCCAATGAACAAAGCCAAAGCATAAAAAAAAATACACGGACAGAGAGAGAGAGAGAGAGAGAGGGGTGGTATTTAGGAGGAGAAATCCATGCATGGAAGCAAAGATAAAGAGAGATAAATGGTAGAAAGAGAGGTGAAAGCAGCACGTGTACTACTCAACTTGAGAATTAATCCAATCCAATGCCCTGATATGTCCCACTTGAGCATCCCCTCCCCTACGCCTTTAGAACCTACTTACAACTAACTATTCCTTTCTTTGTCTTGCTATTGAGGAATAGTTAGTTTAGTAGCCTTGCTCTCTTTCCCTCTCTCTCTCTCTCACGCACCCATACACAACACAACACTACTCTTACATACGCCCCAATGAAAGGTTCCACTCTTGGCCGTTATTCTTTTGGACTCTCTATTTTTTCCTTCTTTATCTTCTACTCTACATGTAATGGTGTACCACACATCCATTTCTCTAAGTGGGTCCCTCGGTTGCTGAACTCTGCTTATTTTCTACAATTTCTTCTCTTCTCCATTACTTGCCTCATGACTTAATTAAGGTTGCCTTGATAAGCAAGATAGATTGCTGATTCATCATAGACAATGTACTTTTTTTTATCTAGTCCACAAGTGTTGAAGAACATTACTTGACTTGTGAAAATATGCGGCAAGGGTTATTTAGGCAATGCAAGATTCTTTAATAATGTTTTGTTTGCTTACAAGTTGGTAGTTAATGACTTGGAGGGGAGAGTAAGTTGTGAGAAACCTACCCTGAAAGTAATTTAAAGTGTTGCTACAGCTTTATCAAGTCTATAGTTGAAGCTTTATGTCAATTAGGAACTGCAGCTATGTTATGGTATCATCCCATGCATCTCGACAATCCCTCCAACTTCTTTTTTTTTCTTTATCTAATTTATGTGTTAAATACTGCACAAGTTAAACCTTTTGCTTTTGGATCTTAAATGAACAATATCCTTGCTTAGCATGGTAGAATCATCCCTATAGTTAAATGCCGCAAGACCAAGAAGAAGCTGATCCTGCTGGTAGAATTTCTGTGGCTAAGAGACCATTGTCTCTGATAATATGCTACTTTTCCATCTCTTTCTGCCATATTTGGCACCAAAACATATTAATGCCACCATGACGTATCAGTTTAAATTTCTTTTCTTTCTTTTTCATTTTTGCTGAAAGAAGAAAAAAATAAGGATAGGTTTCATATCATCTTCATGGGATATTGAAATGCAATGAAAGGTTGGTTCTTGATTAGCAGATGCATCTGCAGTTTCAGGATTTTCAGAACCTTATTTCTCATATTATTTGGTATCTGACGTTGAAACTGCAACTTTCTGATCATTAGTTATAGAGCTATCAATCAATGTGCCGATTCTACATCTTATTATTAGCATAATACTTGTTCTTTAATGTTTTAGGTTTATAGAAGATATGCATCAAATCCTTGCTAAAGCCACTACTACCGCTGAACCTTTCGTCGAGAATAAAGTTATCAGTAAATTCTCACTTCACTAGATCCTATGTAAGGCTTCAATAAAAAAATTGGGTACTCTACAATAGAGTGCACAAGTGGAGGAGACATTATTTAGGATATTGATTGAGTTGACTTGGGGATCAGTAATATTCCAAGATACACACCACACACAAAAGTTAATTAACACAAGCTGTCTTTCTTAAGCTGTCATTTTTATATTGCAAATGGAGGGTTTTGGAGGTTAGCTTATGCAGCTCGCTAGTTAATGAACCCCATATTAACCGGTCAGCAGGGGCTAAATTATAAACTGCAATCCATGCATATACCTTGGAAGCCGGCTTTTTGTTGATGGTCATGAGCAAGCTAAGCCGGCTTTTTGTTGGTGGTCATGAGCAAGCTAAGCCGGCTTTTCTTGCTCCGCCCGTAACCTGTGTGTCTTATTAGTAAAACTTAAGAATGTTGATCAGTTCTTTGCGAGAAATTCCTGCATTTGTGCCCTTCTTGCCGGCACTCTCGTACAACGTTTAACTGTTTGTTGTCTGATTTTCTTCTTCTCTGTTGTTTGTGCAGTACTACTGTATACTGAATGAGAGAGACGTCTCATTCACAAAGCTCGTATCTGTATATACAAAATTATCTTTGACCTCTTTACACAAAATATTTCTAGTTTACATGTGCATGTGCATGTCCATTATATGTGCCTATAATAGCCAGTGTGTCTGTTTATACTGCAATTATTGATTAACTACTACATCTGTGTGGTTTAGTATTTGAGATCCTAAGTGGGTTACATAATCAGGGATCGATTCAGTTTTATAGTAGCAGGAATCTGGTAAAAGGGATCAAAAACATTGATAGGCAGGTCACTGAACTCTAATCATCTAGTTAAATATAGTTCAAGTTACTAGCCTCTAACTGAAGTTGTCTGCTCCATCAGATGAACCGATCAAGAAAGGAATTGGAGATGGAAGGAATACATTCGAAATCATGGTCATAAGGATAACATATTATTAAATTAATTAGGTTGTAAAAATAACATTTCCACTGCCAAGGCCAACAATGCGTGATTTGAGCATGCCAGCTTGAATATGTTGTGAATAGACCTTCAATTATTTAAACTTATGATCAAGCTTGTATATCCATGTTCTCTACAACATTGAAAAGGGATACGATAAAGGATTTATAAACTCACCATTAACACCAAAAACTGTTGTCTGCACATATTTATTAATTATGTATATATTTTATCTTTAATTGGCAGGTTGGCAACATTGGCCTGATTTTATTTTATTTTTTCAATTTTCAGTCACAAAATGATTGGTCATCACTACGAAGAGGTTCACAACTACTGGACAATGGAATAATACTGAATACTAAAAAGACAAATTTGGTTTACAAGGCCACAATCATGCATATCAATCCCCACAGTTGAGAGTGAGGGGTGGTGCTGGCCAAGCCAGCCTTTGCAAAAGTGATTGCCCAACTGGACAAGTAGTCGACTTACAAGGAAAGCTTTGGACACTCTTTGCTTGTATACCATACCTTGTGCCATAATATACCGAGATTTATAGATGCCCTTCTTCGGCTTTATGCTGAGCTAAGCTTCGTTTTGTGTGTGTGTGTATGTGTACGTGTCTAGTAGTATCATCACAACTCGCTCTCTCCTTGGAACCACCGTACATGGGGTGGATCATTGGATAATGGTTTTCCTTTCTGAAGTGTATAGGATGGCCATGGAGTCCACTAACCTTATCCACTTGTTATATCTTCTGCTGATCTTTTTAAAACTTTCCTGTCCCATCATTTCTCTCTTCCTCCATCAATTCCTTCGTTTGTCACCACCCTAGAGATTTTTAGGGGCTCTCTACCTTTAGATTATCGCTATTGTATAAACAAACTTTTATACTTTTCACAGTCTAAAAATAAAAAATAAAAAATAAAAAAGGTGAGTCGTTTACCTATGAAGTTAAGAAAGTTTACAACTTTCGTTGATGTGCTTCAAGGACCAGTAGCGGTAATCTCAATGGAGTTGTATTAACGGGATGGAAAGAGTTGTTTATGGAATAATTTTGAGAAGCAGTATGTCAGTATAAGTATAACGGTTCCTACTTGTTGCATCTTAATGCAGAGTTACGGTTTGCAAATTCTGAAGCCTTGTTTTACTTGGTCCAATGGGCATGTTCTCCTTGTTTATCTATACATACAATACGATGTGGTGAGAAAGAGAGGAAGTAACAGTATACATGAGAAGAATTGTTTAATGGGTTATGCTTATTTCCTAATCATTTCTTTTGATCGTCCCCTTTTGATTATCTACACCTATCCAGAAAATGTTGGCTTATCATGTGACTTCCTTAAACCAGCAAAAGCTTAGCTAATTTGTTAGCATACATCATTTTGAAGACACTGCCTTCCTTTGCTTGATGAATCAGCCAGGGTTTCACCGACATCTATATATATAGGTAATTATAATAATTGATTTATTAGATGATTAAAGAGTTACATCAATCATGATTAGCAGATTATCAATCATAATTAGCAGATTATTAAGCTATAATCACGTCAGGTATTGTATACAGTTGCCCTTTGGCGGTTGGAGCATTCTTACTCAAGCCGCTTTTTGTAGCTCAAGTCAGGTAACCAGTTAGCTTCATAATCATCAAAGGAAAATGGGTTTAATGAAGAAAAATGGGATTAAAAGTAAAGAGGATCTTTCTTAAGGCTTTTGTTACTCGAAAGACTTAGGCCTTAATTCAGGGTTTTGTTTTGCGTATGCCCAGTTCAATAAAGCTGCATGCGTGTCCCTTTAGGTGTGTAATAATGGTGCATGTGTTGGTGAACAAGCTTGCACCAACAATGCTTGAGGAGTACTCATAATTGCCAATGAAAGATTGAAGAGATGAAAGGAAAAGACTACAAACTGAGGAACTAAAATGCCCAGTGGGACCTATTTTCTTGACTAGTTACTTGTGGGTTGGAGTAAGCATACAGCACTTTTGGTCGGCTGAGTAGCATAGTTGCATATTCATTGTATAAAGCAGGTATTATGTGGGTGTTAGAATCACAAGATTGTTTGATACAAAGACAGTTGCTTTCCACTCTACTTGGGAGCCCATAATGTTATAATCTCATCTTTGCTACTAAATTCGTATCCTTCGCCTACTGTTTCGTTGCTTAAACACCTGTACCTGCCTGTCCAAAGCCAATTGATGCTTTTGTTAGTTGTCAAAAATGAGAACTCAATCAAGTAAGTGCGATTCACACCAACTAAATCAAGTGCAATTCACACCCATCTTGACTTGCTTGTTCTATGCCAAATGTAAACCTTATCCTCGATAGCGTTACAAAAAACAAAAAAAAAAAGATCAACTTGGTCATTTGTCCAAACTTATTGCCTAGAGTTGAGCATCAACTCTCTACTTTTTCTTTGATTCGTCAGAAAGTAAAAGTGACCCCAGAATTTGAACTCTGTGGAGGATCAACCTGCTCACGTGTAAATTTATTATCTAAGAGTCGAGCATCAATTCTGAACATGACAACTTCTGAATTGGTGGGTAGAGCAAAACCCCTTCACAGAGCAACTTAAATCATCAAAAATACCAATAGCAATGCTGCTGCAAAGAGAATCACCTTTGCACATATCTATTGAAAGAGCTCAGGCTATTGGTAGTATATCTTCTGTTTCCTTTGAAACAAATGTCTACAGGCATATGCCTCTATCCTATCATTTGTTCTTTGGTTTTTAAGTAAAGATGAAGTGTTTTCCCACCTTCCATTTTGAACAGGGAGAGAATAACTCATGCTCCAGACGGAAACAGCAATTTCTCAAGATCATGATCAAGCAAATATATTGTTTGTTGAAGTATAGCTTCACCTTTAAGGTCTTCAATATATATTTTTTCCAAGATAATGATACTACAGATGCTTCGCAGAGTTGCAGTTGTATAAAGGATTCGATTTTCACATCTTACGAAAAAGTAAGTATACTTTAGAAGTCTTCGCACAATTTGGGCCAACTTCCGAAATATTGATATGGTTTGGATGTAGAAAGTTGTCCCACAAAACTCATGTTCTTTACAGTAATTAGTAAGCAACACTATAACGAACTGTTAGAAACTCGAGTACAATTTTCAATTTTGTTAAACGTTTTGGAGAAACTTTACCAGTGTGAACACTTGTAGTCATTGCTTTAGTTTCGTTCAAACTTAGAAATACGAGTAAGATAAGACTTCCTACTATTGGAAACAACTAACTAAAGAAGTCGATAGCCATTTGACTAGCAATGCACCATGTCTTTTAGGCGTTGCATTATTTTATGTCTACCACAACTTGCAGAGAGCAAATATTATTATATCAGTATAACCATATCTATAATGGCAAGGGCATCTCATGGCACATAAGTAAGCATAAGCATGGAATAGTTTGCCCAAATAATCTTTTGAATTCCAAATCAAAACTAGACAGCAAGCAGATTTTGTGTTTGAAGAGGTCAGATTCCATAGTCCATTACTGTTTTTGCAGATAAGAGAGGAGCAGTAGTGAATATCAACCTTTTTGACTGTCTAAATTTCTATCATTTTTTAAGATATTGCCTTACATCATCAGGCACTGAAAGACGACAATTATAAGCAAAAGACTAAAGCATGTCCAAAGAATCTAGAATTGGAAAATAGACACAGATATGACCAACTATTTGAGAATGAAGAACTAGTCAGTGGAAAAGCATGGAGAAAGTTAAATAAAAAGGCTTCTATTATGGACAAACGGAGTGTAAGTTTAAATTTATGGGCCAGGGATACAGAAGTCAACTTCTCTAAACAGGAAAGAAGCAGTCAATTCACATGTAAGCCCACAAATGGCATCCAATGAAGCAACAGAAAAACCTAACATTGGCATTTACACAGAGGCAATTGTGTGTTATTTACACAAGCCAATGGGGCACACTGATGCTTTAAATTCCGGCTGCCATCGATCTTCAACTGTCAAACCCACCACTGCCCTTCCTTCCTAACATTGAGTATGGCCCTAACTCTGCCTGAGATAAGTCAGAATTACCATATAAATTGACATGAAGGCAACTAAAAAAAAAGATTCTCTATAATAGTTTTGCAAGATAAAATCCAGTGATGGTGGAACAGACAATCAATACTCAATTCATAATTTTTAATTTGTATCTGAGTGAGGTTGCAGTGTGTAAATGAACTGTAAAGCAATGCCTTGCAAATCAATCAGCCAATACAATTAAAACACATATTCAGAACAATGAAAATAAGCAAAATACACACCCTACTACAACAATATCTGACAACCTCAAAATGGAAATGAAGAACGTGGGAGACCTTGAACAACATTTAACCACTAAAACTGTGCCCAATGCATTCTTGAGATCTCAAAGCTTCAGGAAACAAATAATGTGCAAAAGCTTTCTTAGCTAAAAGCCATGTTGGTGTCAACGTGTCAACGAGTATCAGAGAGATCTAATTTTTAACTCTATTCTGCAAAGATACATTAACCACTTACGGTTCCTTACAAGCTTCAGAGATCAAGACCCTCATCTAGGCCTTTTGAGCTTATCATCACGTTAGAATCAATTTGCTTGTCAAATTTTCTCTTCCTTCTTGATTCAAACTCCTGAAACCCTTCCATCTAAATAAAGAATTTATTTATTTATAATATTTTACCTTGCCAAATGTAAGAAACAAGCAAAGACAAAGTTGAATTTGTAACTTGCCTGCTGAAATTGATCCATGGAAATTGGATTGTCATGTAGAGATATGTTCTGAAGCGCTTTGCAGTCCTTCAACAGATATGTAGGAATCTATCATCCAAAGAACACAATAATATAATCGTTACAAAACCTACCACCTATAGCTTCGCCAAGTAAAAATTGTCTATAGCTTAAAAGATAAGAGGTCCTTAAATTGTTTAAAGATTCGTTGTCTAATAACTAATGGAGTGTGACCGATAGACCTCCTATTAAGATCACTTATTCGAGAAGGGCTAAAAAGCTGTGACAGGTGGAAGAATCCAAAAATGACAGATGGCAGCAATGGAATAATGTTAGTTATAGTTTGTTTCGTGTTTGTAACTAAAAAGGGAAATCTGGGGCTAAGGAAGGGCAGATAGGATTTTGTCTTGTGAGGAGAGAGGGACCCTCTCGAATTGGTTCCCATTGTTTCACTTCATTGTTTCATCAACTCTTGAATGGATTTATCTTGTTTTTTCTGATTAGGTTTCATTGAATAAAGAGTCAATCGTTAGTTGGGGGTTGATTGATGAGTTGGAATCCTATCAGTGAACTGAAGCTAAACAGAGTACAGTTTGTATGCTATGTTAACACTAAAAAAATCTACGATAATCTGATTGCTGGAACCTCAGACCTACAAGTTGACAAGGTAACAGTTAGAAATAAACAATCATAAACTGGAATACACAATCACTCACATGCCTTAATGGGCTGACCATGTTTAAACCACATTATAATGGCAACTTATTGCAGCATGAAAAGAAAACCACATCAACAGTGAATTTCTAGCTAGAACATTTGTTATTGAAATGCGTAAATAACAGCCAATTACTTTCAACCAAAGTATTGGAGAATTATGCATTCAGAGACTTTGGACATTTTACCACAACAGCTTTCACAGGATGACAATTCATAATGGCTAACTGCATCTAACACCATAAATGGACTTCAGACAGGTTTTTAGTTCAATATTACCTGGCTCACATTGTTATTGTTTAAGGAGAGTGACTTCAATTGACTGAGATTGCAGATGGATGCAGGGAGATCTTCTATCAAATTATCTGTAAAGTTGCAAGCAGTGTTATAATATCTAGCAGAACAAATACATAATAGTTCTTTTCAGAGCTGTTGACTGAAAATAAAAACACAGAAATCCACATGGATGCTACCAATCAATCATCTCTTTTGTAGATTGAAAAGTTGTTTAATAAAGGATGAGATTTTAAGCCTCCAGGATCGACTATAGTTGCCAATCAACCTTTACAGCTACATAAATCCTTCAACAATAGATCTTAGAAATCAAGTCCAAAAGCAGAAAGGACAAGGTGCGAATATCACACACAATCCAAACAACAATGCAGATTTTTGGATAGTTGCGAAACAATCATTCATTCGTCACTATTATCAACCTGGAAGATGATCAAAATATTCAGTTTGATATGGATAACTTATCCTTATTTTTCTCCAATTCCTTCAACATCATATTAGAGAACCAACAAATCCAGGAAACCTGATCTAGTTAATCAGAATCATATCACCCTCAAGACATTTACAGTCCTTCTATGCATGTGCAAACTTAACAACCAGGCCCCATGCCATCCGAATTACATGTTTTCTACGATTCCTTCAAGGTAATCACTAAAGCTTTCATGAGAGGCTCCATAAAGTAGCCACTGGAAAAGAAAGAACCCATACAGATCTTAAATTGCCAGAGTAGCACTTTACACATATCAACCCAAATGTTAAATGTATGTTTCTAAATGTAAACCTGGAAAAAAAATTATTTTTATGATTCCAACTGTTGCCAAAACTCGACAAGTGGGGAATGGGGAATCAATCAGCAGTAGGAAACAATTAAAATTAAATAACAATCTTTCAACATACCATTTGCTTCTATCTCTTCCAGAGAGAAGCAACTCCCAATTGATTCAGGAAGGGCTTTCAACTTGTTATTTGAGATATTTAGAAGTGATAACTGCATCATAGAACACTCCGTAATCAGTCACATAATTTCAGAAAGTTGTTCTAGAAGAATCACACCTTGAATGGAAACATTTGGCGGCAACAATATCCTATATATAGAACTCCAGTAACCCAGGCTTCTAACTAGGTGAACTTTCACAAACTGATAATTACTGAACTTTACATATCCAGTCACTTCCTTTTATTAGTTCATCAAAGGAATACAAGAAATTACAGACAGTAAAAAGGGAAGGCTGCAGAAGAGGCACATGCTACTCCTAGATGACAAAAAGATCAATTGAGCTACTTACATTGCGCAAGCTCCCAATAGTCTCGGGCAAGTATGTTAGCAGATTTCCTGAGATATACAACCGCTCAAGCCTCACCAGCTGGCCCACTGGAAATCAGAGGTGTCAAGATCCACGAATAGACTCAAAAAATACAGGATTAAGTTTGCAGAGTGAAGCATGAAAGCACATTTACTAACATGAATACAAAGAAATAACTTCAATAAATAAAGTCATCTACTTATTCAGAGAAGAATATTACATTCATCAGGCAATGATGTAATCCGATTTCGATCAAGCGTCATAATTTTCAAGGATTGCAACTTCCCCAAATTCATTGGTAATCGCTCGATCAGATTATCAGCTAAAATCTGATAAGACAAAGCAACTCAATGAGGATCCAACCTCAACTAACTACATCTAGTTGCAATGATCAACAAGCAATCTTCAAATCTCAGAAACCACTAGATATAATGAGCATGTACAATCCTGCTTGAAAAATACAGACTGTATTATTTCCGAATGATAACCAACCAAAAACCGTAACTACAATCTTTACTGCATGAATGAATACGCAATTCTTTTCTGATAGATCAAAATTCAATGTGAAAATCAAATTCTTTAAACAGTGGCAACTATAGTGATTGCTAAAAAATGAGTGTCAACTTTTGTGGCCCTGTAATGCCTCAATTATCTAAAGTTGAAGAACCCAGAGGCTTATACACCTGCACTCGAAGAAATAGACTGGACAATGTACAGTTTTTGACAGCATAAAAGGTTATCATTCATCCATTTGGAGTAAAATAAAAGAACACAGATTCAAGTTTCGAACTCTTACCAGACGTTGCAAGTTGACTAATTTGTTAATCTCTGTGGGAATATCAACTGCAGCATAGAGGTGTAAATATAATAAGGTTTTATTGAAAAGAGCAACTTTCTTGCAATTGCACGACAACCGTGAAACAGGAAACATGCAAAAGAAGATTGATTCACAGTCCAAAAGATCCTCTTAACTTACAAACCAATACTCAACTGAAGAAAGGAAGTAACAAATTACCTAATTTATTTTGTGTTAAATCGAGGGTGCGTACAGCTCTGTCAAGATCAAGAACCTCAATGGGAAAAGCCTGTTCATCAAAAACTATAAATGTAAACAAATAAAACACATCTACTGCTTTCTTTTGGGAAGTTAATATGATTCTAAACTGCATCATTCTTTGGCACTAAACCAAAAATCTTCAAGTCTTTTGGAAATAATTTGATTACATCAATCAAGACTGATAAGATTGTTGAGACTGATCCTAAGGGATGTGAGAATTAAAAAAACTCCCATCCGAAAAATAGCTTTGCATGAATTCTTGCATGTCCTATACTGAAAAAGATCACTCATAACATCATTCAGCTTTTTGCGTAAGATATGTATCCAACGGATTTTGTGACAACCATTCCTACCAAAACAATGTAAAGGAAGTGGTTTTCAAGTTTACAGTAGCTAATTGTCAGTCTTACTTCACGTACCAGAATGCACGTGTAATATTCACAATCTTAATGTATGTGTTACAGAATTTGCATGCCCTTCAGGGACAAAGATATTCCAACAGCTGATTACTAACCCGTATTAAGTGTTAATTTAGAAGAAAGAAAACAATGATTTGTGACAAGAAGTGCAAGAAAACTACTGCCATTAAATCGATCTCAATCCTGCACAACTACGTATCAAAATTAACACATCAGAGATAAATTAATTCTCCAACAGAATAAACCAAAAATTTGTAATGAGAATTTCCATTCTCTTCAATAAATCTCAGCCAAAAGCAATCATATCCAGAACGAACAAAACAGAGTTAAAAAGAACAAATTTTTCATAGAGAAGACAAAGAGGATGCCTTCAATTTAGCGTCACGCATGGCAACAATGCCGGTTGATCGCCAGCGTGCCATCCTACTCGCTTTGGAATCGGCGTTTTGGCTAGCACAGCAACCCATTTTCCTTATTCACGCCCCCTTCAGCTCTTTAATCTTACTCTCCACCCCAGATCAAAAAGATGAAATCTTTGTATCAGAAATTCTTTATATCTGATGATGATGACTTTTATTCACTTGAAGTCCTAAAAAATCCAACCGGGTAGGTAAAGTCAAAAGAATATATAGCTATAGCTATCTCCTCCTAACTCTCTCTCTCTCCTAAGAAAAAGAGAGAGATTTGGGAGGGAGGGCCTGTGTCGAGTTAAAATGAAGGATGACTTTGGCTCAACTTTGAATATTGGAAAAATAGAAAAAGGTACAAATATTCCAGTTTCAGAATCAGAGGCGTTTTCTTCTGTATATTCATTTTTGTTGTTGTTTTTCGTTTTCCTTCAATGTTGCGTTGCGTTGCGTGCGTTGTTGTATCTGAAATCTAACTTCTAACTTTCTCTAGTTTCCCACGAAAATTAAGAAATTAGATTGGGTAAGACTTAAATGTCCGGTTCAGGCCGTTGGATTCAGCCTTCCAATCAAAAATTCTCTTTGATTCAGCTTTTTAATTTCAATAAGATTGCATTAACCGATAAACAGGTAGATTATATAAGGTAATTTGACCAATAGGTAATATCGGTGGTTTATTTATAAGAGCATGATTTAAAAAATTTATAAAAAATGAACTTTATATTTTATTATTTCTTTTAATATTATTATAAAATTTAAATTTTAAATATTTAATTTCTCATAATTAATTTTATAATTATAATAAACATTTATTATTATTATTATTATTATTATTATTATTATTATTATTATTATTATTATTATTATTATTATTATTATTATTA
>JANZLH020000115.1:1955905-1972011 GCA_026770325.2 Erythroxylum fimbriatum
CTTCTTTTTCATTCTGACTCATGTTTGTTTGTCATCAAAATCTTCTTATACGTGAAGTCAAAATTCTGACTTAACAGATCCAAATTCAAAGAACTATATCTTTGTTGACTATCTTAAAGATGTAAAAGGATATAAATTATGAGACCCAATATAAAAGAAAATGAAGATTAATAAGGATATAGTGTTTATTAGGCAACATATGTTGAAGCAATCATATGAAGTGGATGTATCATGATCATTAGAGAACAGTACTAGAGTGGTTCAAGTGAAATTAGATCAGCCTAGAATATATGTGAAAGAGACTAAAAATTATAATATAGGAGATAGAAAAGTGACGTTAAAGGAGAACGATGTCACAATATAGCCCTGGACAGAATGGAATATATCATTAGACTACTAAATGGATAGTTAGAACAAATCTACATCTTTAACACTTCTGATTAATGATAGAGATCCAATTACTTTTCTAGAGGTTGGGTATAATCTAGGAGAATAGTAAATGGATGTGAGTTATAGTGGAAGAGATGGAGTCTTTGCATAAGTACAATTGGTGCAACTTCCTAAAGAGAAGAGCTTGTGGGGTGTAAGTTAGTAACCATTATAAGCAACAAAAAAAAGTTGAAAAGAAATTTAAGGTCAAACAAGTAGTGATAGGATGTGAATAATAGAAGGGGATTGTTTACAATGAAAAAAATTTATTAGTGGTTAGATGTACCTCCATCAAGATTATGATGAAGTTAGTAGCTAGTTTAAATATACATTTGGAGCAAATGAATATGAAGATACAATTCCACATGGTGGCTTAGGGGAGCAAATTTATATGGAACCGTCCAAAATGTTTAGTTAACCTGGAAAGAAATATCTAATGTGTAAATTAAAGTAGTCACTTTATGGGTTGAACCAGTCTACACGTTAATGATACAAAAAGTTTAACTCTTTTATAATATGAATTAGCTAAAAAAATGAGTATGGTTATTATATTTATATTAATAGCTTTGATGAAGGTTTATTTATTTATTTTCTTACTATTGTATGTGGATGATATGATGATTGTTACAAAAAAATAAACATGATATAAACAAAATAAAGACTTTGTTGGAAAAGAAATTTAAGATGAACAATTTGGGTATTATCAAGAAAATACTAGAAATAGATATTCATAAGGATATTAGTTCTAGAAAATTGTGGTTATTTGAGCAAGGCTAAACTTGTAAGTACTCTATTGGTGAATTATTTAAGGCTTTCCCTATATTAATGCATAAAGTTGAATGTAGACGTTGAGAATATTTCTAATGTACCATATGCTAATATTGTCAGATGTTTAATGTATGTGATGGTTTTTATTAAACTAGCTTGGGTCATGTTGTTAGCCAAGTTAGTAAGTACATAGAAATATGGTAGACGATATTAAAAAGTAGCTAAGTAGATTTTTCAGCTACTTGACAAATGCAGCAACTATGACATCATGTTTAGTAGTCAACTGAGTGATTCTTTAGTTATAAGGTATGCGAATTCAAACTATGCAGGAGATTTGGATAGTAGGAGGTTAATTATAGGGTATGTTTTTACTCTTATAATTAATTGATTGCATCTGCATAGATCTTATTTGAAAGGAATTATACTTTAGATAATGCAAATGACATATTGACAAAGCCTATTACCACAGAGAAGTTTAAGTGTTAGTTAGACTTAAATTAATGTTTTGAGGTGTTAGAAGAGGTTACAACCCATATTTTCCAAAGGAGAGATTATTGTATATGGTTTATATATAAAAGTGTACAATTTTAAAGTGTTTTAGAAAGAATAAGAGAATTTTTGGAAATATTTGGGTGAATATAGGCTAAGATGTGGTTGTGTATCATCATGTGCCCGCGCTTGTTCTTTTATATATAGGTAAAGATACATCTTTAAACACGAACATATTAGTGTGGCAGAGAATTTTTCAAAGGACACAACATGAGACTCGGGCATGTAAAAACTTATATCTATATATGAACATGAAAAGTGAGTTATATGACCAAGACATAATCTTATTTCAAGTAGTGTTTGCAATGAATACCTTATTTAAAAACATATTTTTAGTAATTTCAGGTTTAGAAAGATTTTAAATCTTATTAAAATCTTAGATAAGTTAGGTTGATTTTAATAAGAAGCAAATTATGTTGGATTGTACCAAGCAAAGCTTATATATAATTATACTTGTGTAAACCCAATTATATGAGAAAACTGTAATTTTCACGATCACTGATATGATATTAAAATTGGGCACTCTTATTTATGAGAATATAGACGTACAAAAATTGATTGACCTTCCTTAAAATCCTTTTATATTCTTATTGTTTTCTTTCATGCTAAATATATTCTTGCTTGAAATAGTTTCTCAATAGTATAGTTTTCCTAGTAGTACTACTCAGGACTCATGAGTTGATACCTTAGCTTTTTATGATTGTTAAAAAAAACATGATTTAAACAAAATAACGACCTTGTTGGAAAAGAAATTTAAGATAAATAATTTGGGTATTATCAAGAAAATACTAGAAATAAATATTCATAAGGATATTAGTTCTAGAAAATAGTGGTTATTTAAGCAAGGCTAAACTTGTAAGTACTTTATTGGTGAATTATTTCAGGCTTTCCCTAGCTTAATGCCTAAAGTCAGATGTAGACGTTGAGAATATGTCTAATGTACCATATGCTAATATTGTTAGATGTTTAATGTATGTAATGTTTTTTTTTCATTAAACTAGCTTTGGATCATGTTGTTAGCCAAGTTAGTACGTACATGAAAAATATGGTAAACAATATTGAAAAGTAGCTAAGTAGATTTTCAGGAACTTGACAAATGCAACAAGTATGACATTGTGTTTAGTAGTCAACTGAGTGATTCTTTAGTTATAGGGTATGCAGATTCGGACTATGTAGGAGATTTGGATAATAGGAGGTTAATTATAAGGTATGTTTTTACTCTTATAATTAGTTGATTGCGTCTGCATAGATCTTATTTGAAAAGGTTTAAACTTTAGATAATGCAAATGACATATTGACAAAGCCTATTACCACAGAGAAGTCTAAGTGTTAATTAGACTTAAATCAATGTTTTGAGGTGATAGAAGAGGCTCTAACCTATATTTGCCAAAGTAGAGATTATTGTATGTGGTTCACATATAAAAGTGTACAATTTTAAAATGATTTAGAAATAATACGAGAATTTTTGGAAATATTTGGTTGAATATAGACTAACATGTGGTTGTGTATCATGGTGTGCTAGCACCTGCTCTTCTATAGGTAAAGATACATGTTTAAACACGAACATATTAGTGTGGTAGAGAATTTTTCAAAGGACACAACATGAGACTTGGGCGTGTAAGAACTTATGTCTATATATGAACATGAAAAGTGAGTTATACGATCAAGACACGATCTTATTTCAAGTAGTGTTTGCAATGACTACCTTATTTAAAAACATATTTTTAGTAAATTTCAGGGTTTAGAAAAATTCTAAATCTTATTAGAATCTTAGTTAAATTAGGTTGATTTTAATAAGAAACAAATTATGATGGATTGTACAAAGTAAAGCTTATATATAATTGTACTTGTGTAAATCCAATTGTATGAGAAAATTGCAATTTTCATGGTCATTGATATGATATTGAAATTGGGCACTCTTATTTCCGAGAATATAGACATACAAAAATTGATTGAACCTCCTTAAAATCTTCTTATATTCTTATTGTTTTCTTTCGTACTATATATTTTTGCTTGATATAATTTCTCAATAGTATAGTTTTCCTAGTAGGACCGCTCAGGATTGAGCTGATAAAAGCTTACAAGGGAAATAATCATTTCCAAAAATGAGATAGAGCTTTCGTTTTTGCACTCTCTCCCTTTAACTTCCAAGATTCAGAAGAAATCATTTACTTTGCATATTACATTTGAGTTATTTTGTGAAATAGTATATAAAGAAGTGTTTGAACAATTATTCTAACGAAAGCCTTATTAATATCCATCTATGAAATATTTTGAGTCCATGTAACAAGAGATGTAAGGTTAATCTTTCGTATATAATATTGTACAATCTCGTACCAATTCTAAACCAGGTAATGTAGTACAAGCAAAAGTTTAAGTAGGATGTGAAAAGGTAAATCTGTTGAACTAGGATAGAAAGGATAGTGTAACAAATATGTTGTTTCTCATAATTTTCTGTATTGGTACAATGTTGGTCTTATAGACCTGGTTCTAGAACAGCGAGAATTGGGGGAAAGGATTGATCCTATAATTAAAGGAGTCAATCCTTTCCCTACATAGAAACATCATAATTAAAGAGAGTCAACATTATAATTAAAGGGAGTCAACCCTTTCCCTACATTGTCCCTACATGATTCTTTTCCTTTCTAACAGTAACCACTAGACTACCATTCCAGAAAGTTAGGTAACGTTATGCCTTTTAGTTTTGGTGCAATTTCAGCTTCGAATGTCCCCAACATTGGCTACTATTGTAGTGGCGTTCTGTTCTGTGTTTCGGTTTTTTAAAACTTTAGATGGGGGCTCTGCTCAATGTCATTTTCGAGTGTTTAAGGCTTCAGTTTCTTGGGTTTAAGCGTGTGAGAGACTTCAATCTCGCTATGCTTGGTAAAGTGGGGTGGAGGTTACTCACTAACAAGGAAGCGTTAATGTGCCAAGTGTTGAGGGCCAAATATTTCCCTCGGGGTAGCTTTCTAACTGCTTCTTTAGGCAGTAATCCGAGTTATATTTGGAGGAGTGTACTTGCCAGCCAGGAGTTGGTACGTAGCGGTTGCAGACTCTGTGTGGGTGATAGTGCCTCCATCAATATTTTTACCGACCCCTGGTTACCTGACGATGACTTTCCTTTTATTCTTACCCCTAACACTACAGGTATGGATGATGTGTGTGTGCAGGACTTGGTTGTCTTCCATCCGCCCCGATGGAACCTTTATCTTGTCCAGGAGGTTTTCTGCAAAAGGGATGTGCATCTCATAAAGAGTATACCCTTAAGCAGTACGTCGCGACCAGACTGGTGGAAATGGAGGTGGGAACGGCGAGGCCTCTACTCTGTAAAATCAGCGTACAAGATGCTCCAAGATTGTGCTTCGGTCACAGATGAAGGTGGATGTCTCTTGTGGCGTCTACTGTGGCACCTACAGGTGCCTCCCAAAGTGAAGCATTTCTTATGGCGTGCCCTTTCTAATATCCTCCCCACCAAACTTAATCTATATCGGAAGAAGATTGTCGACGATGCCTGCTGTCCCCTTTGCCGAGAAGCCCCTGAATCCATTGAACATGCTCTTTTGTGGTGCCCTGAGGTTCGCTCCTGTTGGGACACTTTGGCCTTGGTCCGACCAGCCCCTGGGGTACCTCTCATGTGTTGGATCGCTGACACCGTTCTTCATCTCAGCATGGATCATCAGCAGATTGTCATTTTCTGCTTGTGGTGTTTGTGGAATCGTCGGAATGCTGTCGTCTGGGGACAACGTTTATCCTCTGCTCCTGCGGTATTGAGGGCTGTCCACACAGCGTGCTAGGAGTGGGACGAAGCCAACTGCATCATAGGTGCTCCAGCGCAACATGGCGCCAGGGCTGGTCCTCCCACTAGGTGGTCCCCCCCTCTGCTTGGCCAGTATAAATGCAACTTTGATGCCGCGCTGGATGTTTCTACACGTCGTATCTCTTGTGGCAGCTTGATTCGGGATCACCAAGGTAATATTATTCACATCTATGCTCAGCTTTTTGATGGTCCTCCTGATCCTACTCTCGCAGAAGCAATTGGTATGAAAGCTGTCCTCAGTTGGTTAAAACTCAATCATATACACTGTAATGTTATTGAATCAGATTGCCTACTGCTTGTGAATGCTTTGAAGAGTGTTGTTTCTGATTTGTCTTATGTTGGGGTGATTGTCTCGGATTGTAAAGCTCTTCTACTTGAGCTTAGCGACATTGATGTCTATCATGTCAATCGATCAGCGAACAAGGTAGCCCATGCTATAGCTCGGGCGGCATTGTTCCAGTCTGATTTTGTGTCTTGGGGAACGATTTTTCCCCCATTTGTGACTACTATTGCTTGTTCTGAGTGTCCTTCTACTGATGTAATTCCGCCAGGTTTTCTTCGTCAATCTTCTGGATCTAGGTCAGGTGTATTGGGCGAGTCTGTCGACTCGGGGCTAGGTTGGTCAGGTTGATTCGATTTTTCCTGGTCTGTTTTATTAGTAATATAGTTTCCGTTAAAAAAAAGATATAAATAAGTTTTTACTGTCATGGAGCCACGTAGAGGGCTAGTAAAGTCAATTAGTTAGACATTTGTTTTGTTAAAGAACAGGGTCTAGGAGGCTAGGAGCAAATCACCTGTTCTATTTTTGTTGTTTAAATTTTGTTTTAACTCATTTTATCCACATATTTATGTGGGCCGAAATTAGTAAAATCAATTAGTGAGATTTATTTTGTTAAAGAATAGGGGGTCTAGGAGCCCTTGAAATCAATTGTTCCATTTTTATTGTTCCTACTTTGTTCCAACTAATCTTATCCACACATTTATGTAAGTCTCACGTAAATATGTGAATGAAATGAGTTAAAACAAAATAGGAACAACAAAAATAAAACAAGTGATCTGATCCCGTTTGGGCGTTGAAGACATTATGGTAACAAATTTAGCCTTAATTCTAAAAAGATTGCGGCAAATTCTGGATTGGATTAAATGGTTACATGGGTATTTCCCTAAGAGAAGAAGCATTTGGAGGGTGCATAGGAACTCATCTCATTCTTGGTTCTGTAGTCGGCTTTTGCAACTAAGGGACAAGGTCAATCCTGAGGTCTTTTGTAGAGTTGAGAGTGAAGAGAAATCCTCAATTTGGTATAAAGGTTACAAGTCTGATAGCTTCTATTAGAAAGGGAAATCAATTGTCAATATAACCAGCAAGGTAACTTGAAACCTATTGCAGCCACTCTGGCAGTCGAATCCAAGGTCTTTTGGTACAATATTGTATGGAATCAATTCCCGACACCTAAAATCTCATTCCTTCTATGGTTGATAATGAAAAATTCATTAAGCACAATGAATAAATTGCATTATTTGGCAATGGATGATAGATGCTCATTATGGAGAGTGGGTGGAGAAACTAAGGAGCACTTGTTTTTTGAATGCCAATACGCCTGTGTGTGTATGGAAAGAGATCAAGAGATCATATCAATGAAGCTGCAATGAGAATTCACTTTCTGATGTCATTCAATAGCTGAAAGATCATCCAAGTATTCATAAAAACACTTTGGACCTTTATTTTCTTGCGATGGGGCTAAGCATTCAGGGATTATGGAAGGAAAAGAACATGAGGAGATTCAAAAACAAATCAACTACAGGTAAGGAGAACATAACTGGGATTCTACAAAACATAAAGGAAATTATGTTTTGTTTCTCAATAGCCTAAACTTTTTTGTTATCTGATGGGGTGACCTCATTAGCTTTCCCTATAGTGATTTGATGTATCAATAGGCCTTTTGTAATTTTTCTATGGCTTCTTAATACATTCTTTTAATTTCTAAAAAAAAAACATTAAGATGTAAAATAGTTAGTAAAAATAATGATAAGAACTTAAAAATGACTTAAACTTTACAGGTTTAATACTGGGGCAAAGACAGTACCATCAATAGCATAACAGTGCTCAAATGCATGTCTGGAAATAGATGTTCAAGAGTTTAGCATTCACCAAAACAGAGGACAATTCATTTAAGTTGGTGGACGTTATGTTCTACAAAACAGGAGCAAAAGGTTCACTTATACATCATACCATGCTGGGAAGCCACCTCTCAAAGGCCACATGGTTACTTCAACTGGCTAAATCATAAAAATGATCAGTGCCCAACCTGCCTCTTCCATGAATCTTCCACAATCAGTTCATCTACTCCCCAATCCTCATAACTGGATGATTAGTAATGGCCATAAGGAAACAAGAATGTGTTACACAATAATCACGATAGCAATCAAGGAAAAAGGATGCCACTTAAATGCATTCATCAGTATACCAAATCAAACAACAAAGCTAAAACAGTTGACAATTATATCTCACCTTCCATCTGGCAGATACCGACGAATGGTGAAAGGAATTTTTCTCTCACGAAGCTCCTTCATTGCAATCTGAAGAATTGAAGAATCAAAGAGCGGTGAAGCACATCAGAGCAGAAAATACAGAGGCCTAATGACACTGATAAAAAAATTAGACTGGTTTCCTCATAGAGCATCACAATAGTTTCAAGAATAGAACTTCAGGGTCATGTTAATCGCTTTGTATGAACAAAAACAGGTCAGCCACTGCTGTGCAAATTAAAACTCAACAGGCAATACCTTATATACAACACACGTAACCCATAATATGGTGCAAATCAGTTGTGCAGAAACCCACAAAGAACAGACTTCAGCGGAGGCATACCAGGCAAGCACAAAGTTGCATCTTTTATGCACTTTTAGAAGAATCAGATCATATTATAGGATGATGCAAACAAACACTGTTCAAATTTCTTTATATGATGACCAGATTCAGGAACAAAGCTCTATACAACATGTAAGCCTCATACCTCCAAAGGGTCTGTTTCACCTTCCAACTCAACCATGACAGGAGCATTCATACTGCAAAGGAAAAGAAAAAGATTTCATAATTACATCACTGAACCTGATCACTCTAATATAGACTAGCACGGATTTTGACAGCAGAATAAAAAACCTGATCTGCAGAGCCCTTGTTCCCAAAATTCTAGCACGCTCATATTTAGTCATAAACTTAGAAGTTTTACGAGGTCGCTCCGCTACTTCCGGTTCTCCTTTATCGTCAGCTTCGATAGGATCCACACCCATGTCCTCATTATTGTTCTCAATCTCCTCCTCTGCTCCTTCCTGCTCAATCATTCAACTGGAGTTAAAAATGATATAGACAAGTTGTTTCCAGCAAATTAACAGAAACATAATTTCAACAAAAACCCACTTCAATCTCAGGCTCCACTGGCTCGTCCTCATATCTGCAGCAATTTTACACGATATTGACCAGAAAAAGATTAGGGCTTTTCAGTGCGTGAAACAACTAAAAGAAGATTAGGAGAGAGTGAAAGTAAAGCATATGAAGAAAAACCCTAGCATGTTTCTGTACAGAAAGAGAAGAGAAAAGGAGAGAAAGAGAATAGAACCCAAAATCATCGTTGTAGTCTTCGTCAGCCATTGTTGATTGTGGAGATGAAGAAGGCTTCTCCTTTCTTCTGAGTTCCCTCAAGCCCTAATCTTGCAATTAGGAAATCCCCCTTTTCTGTTTAATACCTTAATGCCCCCAATAGATCATTGAAATTTTCACCCTAAATAAAGGATAGGAACACAAAAAAATAGACGATTTGATAAATTTTTAAAAAATATTTTTTAATTAAAAATGTTTTTTTAACGAGTATCTTGCGCAAATCTCAACTCTAAAAAGGTATCTTTAAGTCATCCACACTTAAATTAAAAATTTTTTTTTTTACATAAAAAAAAAGACGAGACAGTTATAAAATGGGTCGGAGAAAACAGGTTTTCGACTGATCCTCAGCAAGGAGAATATGACACCATATGGGTGGAGCTTCTAAATAAGTGATTTCCAAATTAAAATGGGTGACGTAGTGTGCTAGCCAATTTATACAACGGTTGCTCTCAGGATAAGTGTGACGATAAGTACCAGTCCAATTATGGGAGAGCAGCTCTTTAATGCCCTGACAGTGCGACGCTTCAGCCATCTAGTTGGCAATGAGCTTGATCCAACCTAACTCTTGACTAATTTTTTTTTTTTTTTAAATAGAAGTGTAAAAAATGTCGTTTCTTTTATAATAATCAAATCTCGAGCCATATCAGACCTGGATAGCGTTAGCCTAAACTCAGCTCTAGGCCCGATCCTAAACTCGGCTAAACCAAACTTGACTTGTTGATTCCGGACTAAACTAGGATGGAGCAAGGCGAGCCCAAACTCAACTCTTGACCTGACCCTAAACTCAGTTAATCCAAACTTGATTTGTTAACTCCAGGCTAGACTGGGATGGAGCGGGCGAGCCCAAACCCAGTTGTCATCTCTACGATCATCTAGTTGGTCGTTAGTTGTGCCAGAGACTTGGTGCGCATACGATGCTCGAGACTTGGTCAAGATAAGACAATATTGTTTCTGGCGTGCATTACTTTTTTTAAAATATGAACGCTTACATTTGCCTTTTTATGACTTATGCCTTTTATGACTTAGACCTTGATCGGTAAAGAATTGATAAGCTCTTTATTTTTACTGATTGATCCATTTTAATTTATTGATTTTATAAAAAAATTATTAGAATTATTTGGTTATTAGTTAGTTAGGTTGGCCGATTCAACCCAACCAACTTATAAAGGAGCTTTTTAAGTAATAAGTTGAAATTTTGTTTGTTTAATGTTGATTTTGCCTTTTTTCTTCAAACCCTTTAGGTAATTTAATATTAATCTTTTAATTCTTGATATTTAATAATTTAGTTTTATATAAAAATAAAAAATTAATGCAATATTCTGTGATATATATTACTTCTTATTTCTTGAGCAAAAGGCTAGTAACATAAATCGGAATGTATTATATTCCAAATCTAAACTTAATGTTAACTTATTTTAATTTTAGAAAATTTGATATGATAATTTATTTATAATATAAATAATATTAAAACAAATCATATTAAATATAAAAAAACTTAATAGTTTAATTAATTGAATCAATAATAATAATAATATTATTATTATTAAATGTTCTATGTTTTTTATTAAAGTTATAAACTTAATTTTTGTAGAATTAAATATCTAAAATTTAAATTCTTATAAAAATATTTAACGAAATATTAAGATATATAATATTTATACCCTTATAATTTTTTTTAAATAACACCCTTATAAATTATTTTACGCATAAAAAGCTAATACTAAATAGCTAATTTTATAAAAGATTACGTAACAATCATCTATATCCGCCAAAGATGACCTTAATAATTGTAGTGAAAATGATATTTTAAGTTTGGTTCAATGTCACGTTTTATTTCCATAACTTGTTTTTTATTAAAATTTGCAAGTGGTCCACTTTCTTGCACTAATCAACCAAGCGAACTCCATAAATGTTCACAACTAACATCATTTTCAATCACTTCATGCCTGTCATGGATCGAACAACTTTGACAAAACTTCTTGATGGTCTCTCGTCTCTACCCTTGTATCTTCTTCTTCTTATGCCTGTTATCTTTGTCATCTTCAAGCTCTTCACCCCTAAAACCGAGCATCTTCCTCCGGGTCCTCGACCATGGCCTATCATAGGCAACATTCTGCAACTGGGAAAGATGCCTCACGTTTCATTGACAAGCTTTGCCAAAGAACACGGCCCGTTAATTTCTCTGAGGCTCGGAACTCGACTACTCGTTGTTGGGTCATCTCCAAGAGTGGCAACGGAGATTCTTAAAACCAATGATCGTTTGCTCTCAGGTAGATATGTACTTCAAGCAATTCCTGTGGAACATCGTGTGCTCGACCGCATAGCTATTATATGGGCATCTGAGTGTAACGAAGGTTGGAAATCTTTGCGAGCTCTGTGCAGGACCGAGCTTTTCTCGGCGAAAGCAATCGAGTCTCAGGCGGTTTTGAGAGAGAAGAAAGTGACGGAGATGGTGGAGTTTTTGAGGACCAGAGAAGGGAAAGTTGTGAAGGTTGGTGAACTAGTGTTTGCGACTGTTTTTAACACAATGGGCAATCTTCTGTTCTCAAGGGACTTCGTCGATTATGGAGATGGAGGAGAGAGTAGCAGATTGAAGGGTATTGTGAGAAGGATGATAGAGCTAGGTGCTACTCCGAATATATGTGATTTTTATCCTGTGTTTTCTGGTTTGGATCCTCAAGGTCTGAAGAAGAAGATCTCAGATTGTATCAAAGAAATGTTTAGTACATGGGAAATTTTCATCAAGGAAAGAAGAGAAACTGAAAGATTTCATGCCCAAAAATCCGATTTCTTGGATGTTTTCCTTGCAAATGGATTTGACGATGAACAAATCAATTGGCTGCTTCTTGTAAGAAACCAACCCTCTCTTCTCTTCTCTTTTCTGTTCATTAGAGAGATGATGCTGTTATCTAAACTTTGCTGCAGGAACTATTTACTGCGGGCACGGACACTGCTTCCACAACAGTGGAGTGGGCAATGGCAGAACTGATCAAGAACAAACAAGTCATGAGGAGAGTTCGTCAAGAGCTAGAGGAACAAATCAATGGAAACGCACTAAACGAGTCTCAAATCTCTCAGCTTCCTTACCTGAGTGCATGCGTGAAGGAAACATTGAGGTTACACCCACCTGCTCCTCTTCTATTGCCACACCGTGCCATTGAAGATTGCAAGGTCATGAACTATGAAATTCCAAGAGATACTCAACTATTTGTAAATGTTTGGGCTATTGGAAGAGACCCTCATGCTTGGGGAGAAGATCCATTGTCGTTTAGACCTGAAAGGTTTATTGAGTCAACAGATTTGGACTTCAAAGGCCAAGATTATGAGTTTCTGCCATTTGGTGCTGGAAGAAGAATCTGCCCAGGACTACCAATGGCCGCCAAGCAAGTTCAGTTGATCTTAGCCTGTTTGATCCGTTCGTTTGATTGGTCTCTTCCAAATGGAGAGGATCATAGTAAGTTAGACATGAGTGAGAAGTTTGGAGTAACATTGCAGAAGGAAAAACCTCTGCTTCTTGTTCCTAACTAAAGAGATACATGTTCCAAAGTTGGTAATAATTCTGAAATTTCTGTTCCTTATCTCAATTCAGATATATGAATGATCATTTTACAACTATCCCGGAGAACCATGTGTTGCCAAGTACGAGACTAAAATATATATTGGTTGGAAATTTGTGTTCAAATTGATGAGGTATCAGAGACTAAAATATATATTGGCTCCAAATTTGTGTTCAAACTGATGAGGTATCAGATACCTTATGACAGAGAAAAGATCAACTAGAATAAGACCTGAAAGAATGGAAGTCTAGCTACTAGCTAGTTGCTATCACCTTTTACAGGATTGGTTATTGTTTTCTGCAACTTGATTCAGGATTAGTTCACTTGTCCGTTTTGCTGCGAATCTTGCGATTAATCAACCTGAAGTCCAGAATAAATTTGTCAGGAATCTCCAGGTTTTTAATCAAACAGGCTTTACAGGGTTGCTCTATCTCACAGTCCCTTCTCTTCTTCTTCTTCTGTTCTTGATCCAACTCAGAAACATAGCGTCTTCATCTTCTAAACGACGTGCTCTTCCACCAGGTCCCAAGCCATGGTCTGTTATTGGTTCGAGCTGGCAAAGAAGCCTCACGTTTCGTTAGCAAACCTTGCCAAATTTCATGGTCCTTTAGTTTCACTAAACCTTGGAGCACAACACCTTGTGGTTGCATCCTCTCCAATGGCAGCAAGTGAAATCCTCATAACGCAGGATCGTCTTGACTGTGGGCTTTTAATTGGAGAGACCCGGTCCAGTCCAACTTAAACTAAACAGCAATTAACCCTTAATCTTCCTTGACTCTGTGAGTTGGACGGCTTGAGTTTCAAAGCTGGAGACTGAGGGTGAGATTGAGACACGATGGGAGGAGATCTGAGGTAAGCTTCTTCCTTTCTCCTCTCTGCCGGCTGGGTTTCTTCCTTTCTCCTCTCTGCTGGCTGGGAAAGCTGCTCCCTTGAAGATTCGAAGATGGGAATCTCCTCTGTTCAGCCAATCGAACCCTAAGGTAACTTCACTGCCACTGATTTTTTCAATTTCTCTTCTCTTCTTGTCTTTGTGAGCTGCTGTGTTGTAAAGATTTGTATCTCCCCTACAAAAATCTGTGTATGTATGATTAGGGTTTATGTATGGAAATGATATGTTGGTTTTGGGTTCGAAAAATCCTCTCTCTCTGGTTTTGTATGTTCTGGTTTTGTAAGTGTTTTGATTTGTGTATGTATGCAGTGTATGAACCTTTCCCTTCACTCTCTCGTGCAAAACAGAAACATAAACTACTGCTACTTCTTCTATGAAACTCACAAAACCGAAAATCTGGAAAATGGCTTTGAAACTTTGTAAAAACAAGAACAACTTCAGATTTTGGAAAAACAAAGACTACTACTACCGCTCAACTTAAACTTACAACTGATAATGAAAACAACAATAAAACATAATGAGAAGAATTGAAATTCGAAAGATGAACTTGTATTGTGAGTTTCTGGTGTTTTTTTTCACTCTACTACTCTCATACATTCATCTATTCATTCATACCCGAAAGTGAAGAAAGTAGAACTATATATCAGCTCTTACATGTTCTGCTACCTTGATTCTAAACTGAAAAATAAAGACTTGGACTGATGAACAAAACTTAACCGGAGCAGCCTTTCCTGATTTGGCTAAACAAAAAAGCAACTTCTTTTGTCTTTTGTATAACTAAAAGTGACATTTGCTAAAACAGAAAAGAACAACAAATAATTCCTCTGCAGTGGTTTGATTCTTCATGCAAATCTGATTGTCAGTTGATGTTTTTGAGCTCCATGCATCTAATTAACACTAAACTTAATTAAACCTTTTGAAATTGCTTCAGTCTTCTGCTGGATTTTAACTCTGCATTTTCAGTTACTTCCTTCCTGGTTACTTCCTTCTAAGTAACTAACTAGAAAGTAACTGAACTTCAAACTTCTGACCTGTTATGCATCTGATCACCTCCTTCTTCCATTTTCCATTCTGCTTTGCTTTGTACTTTATCCACATGATTTGTATCTTCATTTCCTTGATCCAAGCATTGTTGAATTATGCTTAGGATCATCATCTTCAACTTCCACTTGCATTTGAGCTTCTTCATTTTTCCATTCAGCTTCTTCTTCTTCTTTACCTTTACTGCCATTGCTATCTCCTCAGCCAACTTCAATACTTCAGGCTGCCCAAGACAACCCACTTCAACACATTCCTCAACTACAAGATGTTGACGCCATAATCAAACTCTGAAAATGATTCCATTCTTGAGCTTAAATCTAGCATTTGTTAGTTAAAGCTTGGTCTTTAGCCTATCACATCTCCTTGACTTGGTTAACTTTGTCTTATAACTTTCTGGCCTTACCTTTGCTGGATTCACACGCTTGACTTATATGGTCGTCGGCCGTCGGTCACTAATCACCACCACAGATGGGAAATGATCAGATGGAATACGAAATAGAGATGTAATTGTGTGTTTGCTTACGTCAGCATTACATAATATCAAACATCACCAACACGATCATGTTTATCCAAACACATTGGAGTCGGAGGCCAAAAGCAGAAAATGTCTAGAAGCTTATCGTGAGATAGCCCGCGTTTAATCCCATTAACTCGGGATGCTCTCATGTCGTCATTGCTAAGGTCATCTTTTTTTTTTTAAGTAATTGCTAAGGTCAGTTGTCACTCATCATGACCATTTATCTAAGCGCCAACGACTTTGTACCTCACCCACAATTCCGTCCGCACGCATCTGCTGCAAAACTATAAAATCCTGTGAATCTCTCCTAAGATCAAACCGCCATCGTTCTTTTTTGGCTTTTCTTTTCTTGTCTCCAGAGCTCAACCGATCATGGGTGCCACTAAGTAAGAATCTTCTCCCTATCGACCCTCCCCATTCATTTGGTATAGTTATGTTGTCTTTTTCCTGACAAAGTGCTCATCTTTTTTTTGGTGAATTTAAAGTTTGGATAAGAGCGTGCCGGAGGACTTGCCTCCACCATTGGATGCCACAGCAGAGCAACCTCCGCTGTTTGATGGAACCTTAAAGTCTGTTTTTCTCTTACCCTTTCCTCGATTGTCTTTATTGGTAGTTGGTATTGATTTGTTTATCCCTTGTTCTTTGTTGGGTTGCCTGATTTTTGTTTGTCTTTGGTTGGACTCGATTCTTTATAGGCTTTATACAAGTTACATTTGTCCATATGCTCAGCGAGTGTGGATCACCAGGAACTTTAAGGTTGCATAACTTATATCTCAAATCTGTGTGTGCTTAACTTCTTGCTCCAGATGGCATTGCTTATATGCTAGATTTCGTGGGGCTTACAGGGATTGCAGGATAAGATAAAGCTAGTTCCTTTGAAC
>JANZLH020000115.1:1984490-1995280 GCA_026770325.2 Erythroxylum fimbriatum
TTGGCGATATGCAAATTAACTAACTCTACAATCAGGCCTCAATCGCAGAATCAATTAATAAACAATGACAGTAAAACGGAAACAGTACGAATATTATAAACCAAATAATCAGATCAAACAAGGTCTCACGAGTCACCGCATAATAATTGGAATTCCCTAACTTAAAATAACTTAGCTACTCATAACGAAATTAAACTTAATAAAATTCTTGATTAACATAGTCTCCATAACAAAGAAAAGAAAAAGAACTAATAAAAAGGAGAAATCTGGAAATTGATCCTGGATGTTGCTCCCTGGCGGCTGTCGCGTCCCTGTTGTATTCAGAAAATCAAAGACAAAAAGTTCCCCCTTAGTGCTGCCGTCACTCTATGCTTAAATATGTTTCCAAACCCTAGGTCTTCAATAGAGTGGGCCCTACGACAATTAAATAAAGTGGTTTAGTGCTTGGCCCATTGAAAGATTCCTTCCACGCTGTTGTCTTCTCCCATGGCAATTAATTCCCTTCACATACGCAACCCTCATTTAATTCCTTCTGCTGCTTTTCTTTTTCCCTTGGTCTCACTTACGTTCATGATTCTTTGGCTGCCTCTCTAAAACGACGCCTCTAGTGTGCGTCCCCAGTTGGTTTAATTTTCTTTTGCTGCTCTTGTGTGATTTTCGTGACTCCTTGGCTGTGCGACGTCATCCTACTGCTGCCTTTTATTCCTTTGTCTTGCGTTATTTTATTTTTCCAATTAAAAAGCATTCCTTCCTCCACGCAAACCCTATCTCCGTGATACCCTCTGTTGCATTTTGATTTAATCATCCTCATTCCACGCTGCATGTCTCTTCTCTTTTGTACAATTGATTGCGTGAATTTCCTCTTGATTTCTCACTTCATGCAAAAATTGTAATTTCCTACAAAAAAGTATTAAATCAAATTAAGTCCCAATAATTAAATCAATAAGAGGAATAAAAAGGGTTAATTAAAACATAAATATTGGACAAATATGCACTTATCAGGGTATGACTACATGGCCGACTGGTGGTGCTCATCCGTAACCACCCTCTTGCCACTTAAGCAATTTAAATTGAAATATAATATAAATGGTAAATGAATTTACTTTTTAAAGGATAAAATAGCAACATTATATTGTTGAACAATCTTCATGAAATTTCTTTTCTTCTTCCTACTCATCATGTTTCATGTTTTTCTATAAATTATCAACCTTAAAAGAGAGTTGAAGGAGTCTTTATTTCTTTTTAACTTTTCAAGTTTCTTGTTGTGTTTTTAAAAAAATGTATTTTTCTTAACGTCCTTAATATTTCTTGTTTTTGATAATTAAAAAATTCACAACAGTTTTAAACAGAGCCACTATTTTTTTGGACAAGAATTACACACTTAAGTTAACCAGAGAGATGACAAGGATGAAACAATGACTTGTCTTACCTTTAACTTCAAGATTGAATTTGAGAACTTGGTCTTTTAAAAATAAGCTCATACAAACCTTAGAATGCTTAATTGGCAAGCCTTAAATACTATTTTAGATAGAAAATCATGAAATGTATTTAAAAAACATACTACCACCCTATGAAAACAATAACATGCCTACGTAGGTAAAAAAAAACTACCACCTTTAACAAATAACTCACACCTTCACTTCAATAGGGGAATATTATGATCGAGTACAACATGTCTCAATAAAAAACCAATTTAGGACTCTACATATCCCATACCACATCTCTAACAAATAAGTCACATCTTCACCTTAATATGATAATACCATTACTCAACATGAATAATATCATGAAAAAATCTTCATACATTTAATACCACTTCTCTATATACAAAATACCAACACTCCTTAGAAATAAATAACACCTTCATTTTAATATGAGAATCAATATTCGAGTATTAAGAATACAATTTTCCAATGCAATAAGAATATCATTACTGAATACAAAGACTACCATGTCGTAAAAATAATAATATTAGGACTCCATACACTTAAGATCACACCTATATACAAAAAAAATACCACTACCCATAATAGATAAGTCATCCCTTCACCTTAATATGAGACCACCATCATTCAGTATGAAGAATAGTATGTATAACTTTCATATATTCAATAAAAATTTTGCGGAAAAAAATAAAACTTATTACAAATAAATAACACCTTTACTATAATATGAGAATCTATGTCTGACCATCAAAAATACAATCCTTTACCAGAAACTAAACTAGGACTTTCTACATCTAGTACAAAAGATACAGGTACTTATAACAGACAGTTACACTTTCAACAAAAAATGAGAATATCATCACTAAGTAAAAAGAATATCATGACTTCTACATCCAATATCATACGTATGTATGTAAAAAACCATCACTTGTAACAAATAAGTCACACATTCATTTTAATATGAAAATATCATTGTCGAGTACAAAGAATACCATGCCTCAATAAAAACTATACCAGGACTTCATACACATAATATCATGCCTATTACACCAAAAAATATTACCACCCATAATAGATAAGTCACGTCTTCACCTCAGTATGAGAATGCCATCACTTTAATATTAGAATACCATGCTTTGATACAAACTACACCAGTTGTGATTACATTTTATACCATATTTATATAAAAAAAATTTCCATGACACATGAAGGCTAAGTAACAACTATAAAAATTAGTTGCCCTTTTTTATATCACTCACGGTGCATCCATATTTATTGAAGTGTAAATCATAATCCTTTTCTAATAATTGTCCAACACTAATAGATCCTGGCAAAGAGTATATAGCACCCTACTCTCGCAGGACACGTACCCGACATCTATGGTGATATCCGAGTATGTACCCTGCAAGGGTGGCATGCTATAATAGTCATTCAGTCAAAATTAATTACAAAATTTTTTTTCTTTAAAACAATGTACCCATATGCGTAAATCACTAATCAAATCGGGCCCACTTTATTTAAAAACATTTCCATTCACAAGTTACAATTATTACAAACATTAGTATTCAACAGTCACTTGGGCCCATTTCAAATACATAAAACTTGCAATCATAATATCATTTCATTACCAAATCATTCACATACACTTTGTATAATTCTTGTGGAACATAATTCAAAAACAAAATCACTGAAGACATATGCAGGTGCAAACTAATCTCGATCCCTAACTCATGCTCATTTACAGTGGTTGAACTCTAATTGGTCTAATTGGATAACTCCTCTGAACCTAAAAAGCCACGTTGCAATTTTTTATAAGTTTTGTGAACTCAATGAGTGAACCATCATTGATGATTTCACCCATGTCAAATACACAAAATCACATATTTCACATATGTTCATTCAGATCGTGAATAATCCAAATACTCACATTATTATGGCACATCACATAATCATTACGAATCATAACAGATATATATAAATACAGATGCATATGAGACTCCAGATTCGTTATTTTTGTTGTGATAGAGTGCTTATCGCATACGTATACAGATACTGGCCCATTAAGCTCAGTCAGAACATAATCATAGAGTATAGCTCTACGTGTAGAATCAGAAATCACGGAGCAAAGCTCTACGTGCAAGCGCTGTCATACTGGCTACTCCGGTCACAACGCCTTTATCTGAGCATGCATTTTATGAAATGTCAAATTCAGAATATGCCATGTATAAGTCATATATGATGAACAGTCAGAATCTCATAGTCATCGGACCTAAATTCGGCATTCAACTTTCATTGAGAATTCACATAGCATGATGCACAATCAGAATCTCATAGTCTTCGGACCTAAGTCTGGCATTTAACTTTTGTTGAGAATTCACATAGCATTCAGAATTTCAAAGCAATTAGAACACTTCCAATACATTCCTGAATATTAAACTCCTCAGACTATAAGTTCAGAAATTCAGAAACAATCGCAAACAGATAATAATTAGAAGTTTAAACAAATTCAATCAATCCTAGGAAAATCATCTAGGTTGACTCACAGTACACTCCAATATGCTATTGTGGATGATTTGACAATGTCTGACTGGCGTCCAATGTGCTCCACTATATCATACAAAACATATTTTCATATATCACACTTTTGCGCAAATATATAAGTATTCCTTTATGCACATCTATGTATACAACTTATGCACAATGCATGTTCAATGACAATCCCGGGTATCTTATTGTGATCCTTATCACCATATCATTTATATATCAAAACTCTCATAATTATCATTTGTGCATAGGGTTTGGACCATAATAAAATAATGTGAAACTAATTTCGTAACCCAATTGATCATTTCAGATTTTTCTAATAACATGCTTTCGGGTCAACTATGCATGATCATTATGATAAGGTAATTGACACAATTAGGCAACACTTCCTTCAAGAAAGTTGTTCTCCAATTTCTTAAATTTCTAATGACACTAAGATCATACAATTTGATTCAGTATTCCAAAAATTATACTTAATTTACTTTGGACTGTTCTTTGAACTATAACTATACTCTGTATTTAACTTCAAGTCAAATTTTGACATTTTTAAAGACAGAATTAAAATTCGATTTCTTCTGACAATTTGTAGCCATAGGTCTCTAGTTAAATTTAACTTAAGAATCATTCCATTTGGATATGTACTGATCAAAATATAGTCAAAATACCGAAGTATGTTCAATGAAATAATATTAGTTATCATATTCCAGTACTCCTCAACATTTCATCTTAAATTCAACTACCAATCCATCTTAGATAACTAAAAGTTTTGGTGGAGATGATGAACAATGTTTTATGAATCTATTGGTTCAAGAATAAAGTCATTTGGACATTAGGTGAAGAAGTTATAGCAAATTGAATGACAGATGTTCAGAACCAAACTCCCTTCGGTATAACGTTGAAAGTAACGATTGTGCAAACACCTGTGAAGTCACGGTCGTGCAAAAGCACGATCGTGGCATGATCGTGCTTTCTCTCTTCTTCTCCACTGAATTTCTTTTCTTCTTCTCCTTCCATTTTCCTTTTATTTCCAGACTTACTAATTCCTAATTCATCTATTCTACATTTCTAACTCCAATACAATCCTTAAATAAGTCAGAATCAAATTTATACTTCAAAAATCACAAATCCGAAACTCCATATATTCTTCCTCTCTCCACTGTAATTTTCATCCTTTCAGCAAATTCACAATTTCATAACACTCAGTAAACTTAGATTCAATTCCAGATATACTTACGACTCATTCATTAACAAATTCAATTCATTGAAATATCCAATTTCCTACTCCTATTTTAGCTCAACAATAACCAACAAACCAAAATCCAAAATTCAAACATAATCATTTAAACACCGTATACCACTATTCATGCAAATTCCATTTTACTGCACTTTCTTTCTATCTTTTGTTCAATACAATCACTTCATTTAACTTATATCAATATTAGAACCTCACCAAATTCATTTTCCTTATCTTTACACTCATTTCAAATCATCTCAAAACCAGTCACAAATATTCCCTTATATCAAAAGTGAATAGGAACATATCATAAATGTTCTTCGAGTTTTCACAACCTTCTGTAACATTTTCAGTTTACTCCAGTTATTAAAACTAATTCAGTACAATTCAAGCATCATCTGAAAAACCATTTACAATACCCAAAAACTTAAAACATCACTTACTTGTTTCAACAAAACCTCTAACAATAACCTTCGGTGGAAGCAATAACCAATCCCCAGTAGTGAGATTTTGGTGGGTAAACAGATAACAAACAACAGGAAAGCTTACGGTGAAGAACAAGCTACAGTCAACCAAATAAATCTACCACATGTCACCATGCAGGTAAGCCATATGTCAATATTTAATTAGTCCACATGTCACACTAGAATTGGTTCAAATTTTAATATTTTCCTAAAATCCACCAAAAATTCTGAAATACCCTAAATAGATCAAAATTGCTAAATCACATTTTAATAAAAACTCAATTATACCCGGAAAATGTCATGAATGCATATACAATCATATTAATGTGCAAAAATCAATATTATCATGTATGCATATGTCTTATTTTGCATAAGCATAAATTGTACTATCTAATTTCTCAATAATTTCTCATGTTCACTATTCAAGTCTTATCATGGGTAACGGGATGTTATAATTAGGACATAGTACACATCATAAATATAATTTAAAGACTCGTTTTTCAATTTTATAGCAATCTTCTTCCCAAAACTAGAATCTAGTAGTTATCAACAAGCTTTATTAAAGAATGAAATGATTCATCTAATTCCGAAAAAACTTCCTTCCTTCCACTTAAGTGATTGTTGCAACACGAGTATAACAACCACTGACATTTATCACTATTACTGGTTTCATGAGCTACCATAAACAAGGTCTCTAGGTTATTATTCTCAATGACTTTAGCTCAATTATCTTTATGCTCTTGTTTTTTTACCATGACATTCTCTATTATAGTGACAATATTTTTGACAATTTGACACTAAATATCTGACTTACACTTAGATTGATAGTGACCCAACTTTTTGCACTTGTAAAATTGAATATTTAATTTATCCTGAGAAGATTCATCTTTGCCTTGCTCCATCAACTCGTATTGCTTTTTCAAACCTTGTAGTCTTGCTCGTTTAACTATGTATACTCCTTCATATGTTTTAAGTAGAATATTCCAAGCCTCCCTTGTTGTTTGAGTATGGAATATTTTTTCAAGAATTAGCAACTCAATAGATTGACAAATTAAAAACAAGGTTTTTTTATTTAATGAACGATCACGAACCAATTGTTGTGATTCTTCAACCATCAGTTTTCCTTTTTCTACTAAGTCTTTCTCCAAAATTTCACTATACATTTTGCTTCTCAAATATAACTTCGTCAAGTGTTTTCACATCGCAAAATTGTTTTTTCCATCAAACTTGAAAATTGATAATTACATTGATTGGACTTATTAAACTTTAGTTTGTTGAACGTGAAGCCGTCTTTTGATTTTTTTTACAAAACCCATATAATGGCCATATTTATAGAAACAAAGTCTGTTATTACTTACTATAGTTGCCAGCTTCAAAGACCTGTCTAAAGGAATTCAAATATAATACTTTATAACTTATAATCTATAAACATGTATAAAACCAAGTTTAATTTCTAACATATATAACATCTTTAAAGTCAAAAAGAAAAGGAAAACAAGGAAATCTTTGGAAAGGAGAATGCAGTTTAAACTATCAAGAGGCATTGGTTTAGGCACAACATACTATCGTTATTGTAGCATTACATGTTAGATTATTAATGTCTCATGTAATAAATGTTTATAAAGCTTAATACCGAAATGATAGGTGTGGTAGTTAAAAGGTAGTTTTCTCAAAAACCACTTATAAACGTCGCCTCTTTTCGTCCTATTCTTGCCTATTAAGTTGCTTCTGTCAATAACCATCAAATAAGAGACAAAAGTGAGAAAACAAGGAAAAGAATAGAAACATAGAAGAGAGTCTGAAGAGTCTAATTTTCGTACCGACATCAAACAACTTTATGGATCAAGGTACAACTACTTTATATGTGAGAATTATATATGTTTAAGATTCTGCATAATCGTATAATGAAGTGAGAGTTTACATGTGGTATTTAAGCATCTGGTTGTGAACAATATGATTCTATCTTCATGCTTTCTGTTTGAAAAAATTTACAACGAATTTTTCAAGTACATTAGAAATGTCTATGTTTTTCTTGGTGGTGTCACACCATCGAGGATGTTGCGTAACTAACGTCACTGACGATAGACGTGTGTTCACTGTCTATGCTCATCGTTGGGAATGTAGCTGCATCGAGGATGATGGTGAATTCATTGGGTCTATAACATCATGCCTTGATGATGATCCAGATGATACTGCTGATGGTGGCATATGTCAATGTTGGTGATGCCAGACCAGATATGTCAAAAAGGGCCTAGCCCGCCCGGTCTGGCCTGATTTTGGCCCAGGTTGATAAGGCCACAGGTTGACCATGGTTTGCCTGACCCAGCCCGACCATTACCTCCAAAACGATGGCCCAATCATGGTTCGCTCGGCCCAGCCTGACCATTACTTCTTCTTAAAAAAAAATTGGCAGCCTGGGTTCGGCCCAGCCCATTAACATCTCTACGCCAGACGCTGTTGGTCGTGATGTTACAACATTTGTGTTGTATGTTTACTGTTTTCTTCCTTCCTTGATGTTGCTGGTTGTTTTTGATAATGATGAATATTTATGTTAGTGTACATGAAACATTGTTAATAGTATTAAACAATAAAAGATGAACGAATGTGAATAGTGTAATTAGGCATGCATGAACAGTTATGTTAGTGTACGTGAAACAGGGTTAATAATATTAAACAATAAAAGATGAATGAACGTGAACAGTGTAATTATGCAAGCATGAACAGTTATGTTAGTGTACGTGAATTATAGAATTAATTATAATTATCAACGGTACAATATATGCATGATAATGTGAATAGTAAAAAAAAGGATGAAGTATATGCATGTTAACTTGTTTCTGGATTTTGACAACATCATTGTTATCAAGATTAATAATAATTATGTACAGTGTTTTGTATGCATGTGCGTTAATAATAATGATTGGTAGTATGTTTATGACATGATAATTAAATATTTAATATTTTACGCATTTATCAAATTTGGAACAATATTATTTTAGATTTGTGAATCACCAAAGTGATCAAATCTTTAGGATAATTTGTTCCAAATTGACTAGAATTTTTCAATCACTCATTCATAAAATTGATGTTATAAATGATGTTTATCTATGAGTACATTAAAATTCATTATTACAAGAAATTTATGAATTACCCAAAGGTTAATTAGTTGTTCTTATAATTAATGAATATCATTTTCTTAAAAAATAAATTTTTCATTAAAAAATGAGAAGAGTTACATCCGAAAGGCTATCCCACGTGGACAGACCAACTTAGATTACTAGATACACATAAAAAGGCAAAAAATGGCAGCGTTCAATAAAAATTCGTTCGATGATTAGGGCAAAACTACTTTTGCCTTTCTCGAATCTTCATTCATTTACTCAATTTGGGAGAGTGGTTGCGATGCTCCGAAGGCAGCACTTACGGTGGTTGTTGGGGGCTCCTCTTTTTTGCTCTGCCTTCGCTAGCTATTATCCTAAAGTATCTGGTTCCATTCGAGTCCACCTTTAGGGTTTAGACAACTGTTTGGTAATGTAAATGCATTATTAGTTTTACTTATTTATCCAAAGATAATAAATATTTCTAAGTAGTGTATGCCTCATTACCTAATAACATTAAATATTATTGGCATCATTATGATTCTTTTGTGCGTTATTGTATCAACCAAAGGAGAACTGATATGTGCTTAATTGTTGATATTTTTAATTATTTATACTTAGCAATTAATGATATAAAAATGATTAAGATACTCACTTTAATTTATATTTTATTTTAGGTACAATATCTGAAGGAAAGAAATTAAAGTGAGTCAAAAAGTATCCCATTTGGATCATTTTCTGAAAATTAATTTCTACCTGCTTTCATAGAAGAAGAAGAAATTAAATGGGCAGCTCATTGGTCCAGCAATTAAATTGCCACATGCAGAAAGCAGCAAATTAATGTCACAATATAGGCACGGTGCAACGCATCACTGGAAGGCTGGATTAAATTAAAAATGAGCAACAGTGCAAGCACATAAGGACATCACGCAACTAGGAGGCCAGTGTGAGTGGGCGTCAGAATAAAAACAAGGGAATAAAGAGAAGGTCACGCATGGAATAGAAATCAAGCTCAGGACCCACAAATTAATTAAGAAAGCAAGCTAGCGGCGTTAGAAGAGGACAATGCAACAGCTGGAAAATAATCAAGGAATCAAATGGCATATGCACAGTGAGAAGCGTGCACGTGTAGAGACGCACAAGCCAAGGGAGCTGATGGTTTTAAGAAAATAAATTCAAGACATTTAAGCTGTGAGGCAACACGCGGTGATGACGCTACATCAACAAGCTTGGAACAATTAAAAGAGTGAGCATTGTTTACGGTGGCAATTAATTAAAGAGGAACAAATGAATTAGCAAGCAAATTAAAGCTAAGAAGAGCCAACGCAAATGACGCATAGAAACACACAGCTGAAGAGGGGCAGCCAATAGCATGAAGACACGGCAAAGGCAGGTTGCAATTAAACACAAAACAGTGGAGCAGTGCGTGAATTATCAATAGCAAGAGTACATGAGACAGCCACAAGGAGTAACACGTGGAGGGCAATAATAAATCCTATAGATGGTCCAAGATAAAAACGCCAAATAAAGGATGGCTGCGTACGTGAACAACAATGGGCACGTGGAGAAGCTACAGCAAACAAGAGGCCCAACGTCAATCAACAGTACAAGAGAGCAAATAGGTGTATACAAAAAGCCTAAACACAAGCAGCCAAGCGACAGTTGGAGGGCAAATCATTGAGACGCAAATGCTAGAGAATAAAAGCAACACAGTAGATGCACATAGGAGACTCAGGCGTGGAGTAGAAGCAGTGTACGGTGCAAGACAAAGAAAAGAGGACAGCAGCTGGGCGTGAATCTAGGCGGAAATTAAATGAAGCCAGCAAATAAATCACGAACGGGAGAAGCAAAACGCCAGCGTGCAAGGGCGCGGGCGTGAGAGAAAAAAATCAAATTCTGAGGAAGCCCACAATAGTTTCAGCACCAGAAATAGTTAGGAAAATTATGGTGTTTGGTAACTGAAGTTTTATTTCTTGGTTTACGGAATCTTAGTTATTGAACTTTG
>JANZLH020000115.1:1998299-2008796 GCA_026770325.2 Erythroxylum fimbriatum
GTAATCGGGCTAAATGCCCTTTGATGAGTTGTATTGGTTTATTGTCATGTAAATCATAAGGTTTTGAGGTTCCAAATGTACTTTGTATATATATATATATCCTTTAATATTTGAAGTTCAAATGTAATGTATAAGTTAATGTATGATTGTAAGATTGGAAAAGACAAAAACAAGAATGAGTTGGTATTGTTTTATGTTTGAAATATGTAGAATCTTAAGAGTGTGTAATGTGGCCCTTGAGTTGGAGTTGGGCTGTGCTTTTGAGTTTGTTGGAAGATAGAAGTGGTTTTGTGCAGGTGGAGCTTGGATGGTTTAAATTTGAAATTTTGGCTAGATGCAAAAATAGGGGAGGTGCTGTCCAAATTTTCCTAAATTTGGGCAGCACTTCGCTTAAGTTTTAGACCTCCTAAACGATTGAATTTGAATAAGAGGTATTCTGGAAGATTGTAGAGCATGATTAGATCTTTAAAACGGTACACAATGGGTCGTGTTTCGACGTAAGATGAAAAAGATATGAGCGTTTAAAGTTTGCTGCTTTTATGTAATTAGGGTTTCCCGAATTACTATTCATAGGCAATTTTAGGCTGAATCTTGGGATGGATTTTTCGCCCCTTTAGAGCGATAATCAGGCTTTTCCATCTTTCACGAAAGTTGTAGAGGGTCTCGTTATCTTTCCAACGAGATATGGTACGTCTTAATCGGAATTCGGAGTAAAAAGATATAAGGGTTGGAAATTAAGTTTTTACTATTCATATGGTCAAATGTCACTATGCATTAGGTCATTTTGATTTTCCTCTATAACTTTTGCAATTGACATCCGATTCTATCGATTGTCGAGGCATTAGTTTTCTAATAATATATTAGTATGAAAATGGCTTTAAGATGAATAAGATGAAAAAAAAATTATATCGGGATTTTCGGATTAGTCCAGGTTTCCACTGCGGATTCGTAAGAGTTCATAAGGAATCATGTATACGTAAGAGGAAATTTGTTTAAGTAGTTGGGTTCCGGAAACGGGATCCAACACCATTAATAGTGCTAATGCTAATAAATGGTTAGATGCAATGAAAGATGAGCTTAAATCCATGGAACATAATTGTGTTTACGACCTTGTAGGCTTGTCTGAAGGGTGTAAGAGAGTTGGGTGTAAATGGGTTTTTAAGACAAAGCGTGACTCTCATAGCAACCTTGAATTTTACAAGGCTAGACTTGTTGCTAAGTGTTTTACTAAAAAAGATGGCATTGACTATAAGGAAACGTTCTGACCAGTTTCCGAGAAAGATTCTCTCAAAATTATCATGACACTAGTCGTAGATTATAATTTAGAGCTACATCAGATGGATGTGAAAACTGCCTTTCTAAATCAAAATTTAGAGGAAAATGTATATATGGAACAACCAATGGGTTTTTTAGTTGAAGGGAAAGAACACATGGTGCGTAAACTGAAAAAGTCAATATACGGACTCAAACAAGCTTCCCGTCAATGGTATCTTAAGTTTAATGATATTGTTGTTTCCTTTGTTTTTAAACGAAACACTGTTGATCGATGTATATATTTGAAGGTCTATGGGAGTAAGTTTATCTTTTTGATTATATATGTTGATGACATCTTGCTCGCAACTAATAATCTTGATCTATTAAGTGAGACTAAGAAGTTTCTCTCTAACAACTTTGAAATGAAAGATATGGGAGAGGTAAACTATGTGATCGGAATAGAAATATTTCGGAATAGATCATAAGGACTATTAGGCTTGTCTTAGAAAGCATATATTAATAAAGTTTTAGAGAGATTCAAAATGGATAAATGTTCAGCATCTCCGGTTCCAATTCAGAAAGGAGACAAATTTAGTCTCATGCAATGTCTAAAGAATGATAAGAATTCCTTATGCATTTGTTGTTGGGAGGTTGATATATGCTCAAACTTGTACAAGGCCAGACATTACCTTTGCAGTTGATATGCTTGGTAGATACCAAAGTAACCCAGGATTGGATCATTGGAAAGCTGCAAAGAAAGTCTTAAGATATTTGCAAGGGACAAAAGACCACATACTTACTTATAGGAGGTTCGATCATCTTGAAGTAATTGGATATTCATATTCAAAATTTGCTAGTTGTGTAGATACTAGAAAATCTACATTTGGCTATGTATATCTTTTAACCAGAGGAGCAATATCATGGAAGAGTGCGAAGCAGTCAATAATTGCTGCATCCACCATGTAAGCTGAATTTGTGGCATGCTTTGAGGCTATGGTTTAGGCTAAGTGGTTGTGAAACTTTATTTCAGGACTTGGAATAGTCAATAATATTGCCAAGCCGCTAAAAATTTGTTGTGATAATTCCGCAGTAGTTTTCTTTTCTAAAAACGAAAAGTATTCCAAAGATGCTAAACATATGGAATTGAAATTCTTTGCCGTTAAAGAAGAGATTCAAAAATGTAGAGTGTCAATTGAGCATATTAGCATTAATCTTATGATTGTTGATCCTTTGACTAAGGGATTACTGCCCAAAATATTTATGGGGCATATTGACAGTATGGGCATTATTGTTGGGCAGGCATTAATGCATATTATAATGACGTTTATGTTTTAATGTAATTGACATTCTGAGCTCATTATTGAATTTGTTTCTGATTTACTTGGTTTTTTGAATGTGTATCTTGAATTGAATGGAATGATGATAACATTTTTTTGTCTTGAATAGACATTACTTTTTGATCATATGTTTCCCATTTATTGATCATTTTATGGAAAAGACTAACTTTGTAGTACATGTAAGGGAATATGTTGTTTAAATCACATACAACCGCCATGACTCACATTAGTTCTAATTCTTGATTATGATGAATAACGTATTCAATGCGCATTAAATTTAAATGACTTATGAAGATGACAATGTTACATTAGCCAAGTGGGATAATGTTAGATTATTAATGTCTCATGTAATAAATGTTTATAACGCTTAATACCGACATGATGAGTGTGATAGTTAAAAGGTGATTTTCTCTAAAACTACTTATAAACGTTGCCTCTTTTGGTTATATTCTTGCCTATTATACTGCTTCTGTCAATAACCATCAAATAAGAGACAAAAGTGAGAAAGCAAGGAAAATAATAGAAACATATAAGAGAATCTAAAGAGTTTGATTTTCGTACTGACATCAAATGAGTTTATGGATTAATGTACGACTACTTTATATGTGAGAATTATATATGTTTAATATTTTGCATAATTGTATAATGAAGTGAGAGTTTACATTATAGAGTATATGTTTAGCAAGAACAAGGAAAAAAGCATTGATAAGTAGAAGTGCTCTTAAGGAAATCGTTAAAGGAAAACAAGCCTATAAAAAATGATAGAAAGAGTTCCGTGGTGACAACTCCTTTAACCTTATTTTATTAAATCCTTTCCTTGTCATAAAAACATTCCATGACGTATATAGAAACTGTACAGGCACAGCTGCACATTTCACTAGTGCGTTTCTGACCAAGGCAAGTCAACATTCTAATTGCTTTTTGTTGTCCTGAGAGAGATTACTGTTTCAAATGCACCAACCAAAGCCTTCACTTTACTGCTCCTGGTCTGAGCAAGCTTACTCGCAGTCTCCTCAATCACATTATTGAGTAGACTCTGGACCGCTCTCTTGACATACGAATCTTGGTGTTTCAGGACAACTTTCTCACACATAATTTCTTCAACATTAGCTTCACTTTTCTCCAATGCCGTTTGCTTAAGGGTATCCTTTCTGGAATTTATTTCACCAATTTGGCTGTGAAGAGGGACACTTTGTCTAAATTGAAGTTTCCTTGGAGTTTTGATCCCGAGCTGGAGCTCAACCACCTTCCCTGCCCTAAAACTTTGCTTTCTTGGAAGTGTGTCGTTTTCCTTTATACTATTTGAGTAACCATTTCGAGGCCTGGTCTTAGGTTCCATTTGAGCATAACCTGATCTGTTTCCAGTTCCAATTTCATGAGTTTGGGAGGAAAAAAGGGCACTACTAGGCTTTGATGATTCCAAAGAATATATGGATAATTGGGGTACAAGAGTTTGGACTTTATCACGTTTCAGGCTTTCGTTATCAACTGATTGAAGCATTCCAGCAGTATGAGTTGTACCTTCAGTGTGACTCAAGAGCTTCTTTGCAGGTTGAGCCAATTGACCGGTTTGATTAACACTTTGTCTACCCTTTGACCTTTTATCCTCGGGCGATGGGGACATTGACGGGGATGAGCATGTTGAATAACAGGAATTTTGAGCTGATTTCATAGTTTTTTCAACAACAGTTGATTCTATCACATCTATACTCTTCTCTGGCAAATTCTCAATTTTGGCACGATCATAGTCGACTCGTCTGACTTTTTCATGATTGTCTAGATGAGAAAGCCCTCTCGGATTCTGTAAATTTTCATTACTTGCTCTAGAATGTCTCTTGATTGAACATTTTGAGGACAAAGAAATTATTGGTTGCATGAAAGACCTGTCAGACAAATTCTTGCTCCGTTTGGAGGTTCTCATTTCTTGTCTTCCTCTCTCTTCATATTTTTCTGTGCTACTCGAAATTGTATGTGATTTCAGAAGAACCTTCCTCATCTTCTTGTCTTCTCGGATTTCACCATCTCCTTTACTCAAACATTCTTGTACAAGAACAGGTGATGCTTTGGATTGTACATTCAACTTTGAGCTGTCAACATGACCTGAACACATGTCAAAAGCATAGGGAGGCAATGAACGTTGTTTTGATAGGATATCTCTTTTCTTGGTTGATGATGAGACTTTGTTATTGCCGACAAGAAGAATATCAGATTTGTGGCTTCTCAAGCAAAGGGTTGATGTTGAGCAGACTGCCAAGTTATTTGGCTGTGCAACAATTGAAGTCTTTCCTGCATCCTGGACTTCATCTGTTGGTCTGCTGGTCCTCTTCCGGACAGGAGTCCTTGTATTTGTATCATCTTTTTTAATTCCATTTTTGCAGTTATCATGGCATGAACCTGTTGAAGGTGAGAGATAACGAGAAACAACCTTTGCCTGGGCATATGGTAGAACCATACATCCAGTAGAACGCCTTCGGATATGACCAGCTTTGGGATTAACATGTTTGACAGTCAATGAAAAAGATTCAACCTCTGGGACTGGTGGGGGGAAATCATTGTTCTGGGACATTAAGATTGGATCAGTTTTTGGAATCACTAATAAAGAACTGCTGTCCATGACCATAATGATTTTCTCATCGGCAACTGCCACTCCAATAACAAAGTTCACAACCTACAACAGGGAATTATACTTAGAGACAGATAGGAGGGAACTAAAGGTGATATAATAATCAGGAAAAGATGAAAAAATCAGAAGCAACATAAGAAAAAACTGCTATTTTGTTTTTTGCTTGTGACTGGAAAGCTTGCGGAGCAGGGTTCATCAATATTCACTACCAGGAAACACCATTTATCTTCATCTCTGAAACTTTCAGAGGGTTGCCAGCCTTAAACAAACATGAGTGAATCTTTTTCTACAGAGTAGCAAAGATACTCATGCTCAAAAGAAGTATCTCACGTCAGTGTAAAGGAATTCTTGTGAGATTGTTTCCAATGGAAGCTTCAAGTGCTGAACGGACTAAATCAATCTGTACATGTATTGAAGCATATCTAACCTAATGTTCTTATATCTGTTTCCTAACACATTCTTTTACGCACACTAAGGTTGAGGTTGTATAATAGCTGTTCTGGAACCAGAACCTTAGATCACTGGAGCACTAAAGTAACCAGAAGCAAACACTGCACAGTTAATGTTCATTACAACATCATGGTATAGAAGAAGATCCTTACATATCAATTCACATACAAAAGCATTATTTGGGAATCAATTTTAACTCAGGCGTCTTTATGTGAATGTCCCATCGCATCCCTATCAGTGTCAGCATGAAGCAATTGTTACATTAATGTTCATCAAGGCCGTATATGTACGTGAATAACTATAAACAAGATCCAATTAAACAAGGTCATTGCGCCAGATATCATCACCAGTTCCCATATTCATGGAGCAAAAATGGATCATCCCAGTTCCAAATTCGGTTCAAAATCACCACATTAAGCAAAATGGAAACGAACCTTTTTCTATAATCCTCTAAAGAGATCTCATTGCAGGGTAAAAATAGTAATCAGAACAGGAAGGCGGGGGAAAGAGAGTAAAGATCGTACCTTTTCCTCGGCGGAAGAGAGCAGAAACAAGGACAGGAGACCAGCTCTCTCTCTCTCTCTCTCTGCTTCCCTTTTTGCCAAGGAAATGGTTGCTAACTCGGAGCACTTATCGAGGAATAAGAAATGAAATGGCGCGTTGGTTGCAGTTTGAGCAATTAGCAACCAAAGAAAGAAAACAGAACAAAGTGTTTGGTTTCTATTACAATGATGAAACTAATTTTTATAACTCTATCCGAAGGGAATGCTGCTGCAGGAGGTTAAATAATATGTTTATTCGGTTATTTGTTGCGTCCCTGGAAACGTGGAAAGATAATTTAATAGTTTACAGTTCATAAAATTTGTAGAAGCGTTTGAGGAGAGCTGTACAAATTAATTGCGCATGTTTAGCATAATAGGTTAAGTTTAAAAATTAAGGAGATTAAGTTTTAAGTTTAAAAATTAAATCCACTTTGTAAATTATTTTAAATATAAACCTCAAAATTTTAATTTTAAATTGAATTTTAATTATATCCAACTCATATGAAAGTTTAATTTTTAGGAGGTAACAGGTAATTTATTTTTCATTATGGTATGTTATTTCCAAACTTTACTCTATTTTAGTGAGAAATAGTACAAAGCCTAAGAAATAGAATTAATATAATAAGAGTAATCACCATTACAATAAATAAAAAGCGCCCCACCAGTCGAGAAAAGCTACCTGGGAGGAAGTTGTACAATAGCTACTTAATTTTGCATTTCTACTTTCTTGTCAAGTCAATCTCAAGAGTTCAGTTTCACCATTAACGTATTGTGGTTATTGTAACCATGTATTGTCTGCTATTATTCAGTTCAAAAGTCAGATTCCTTCTTCATGTTATGTAAAAGAACATGTGACAGTAAAGCACAAATAAATACAAGCAGATTGAGACAGTAAGGTCATAATATTGAAAACTCCGGTAGGTGCATAACTTAACTTTTAAGATATCCTCAACTGCCACAAACTCTCACGAGCTTATTTATCAGTGTCCTGGTTTTGAGACCAGTAAGCTGGTAATCTGGGACAGTCGTCTAATTGTGCCCTTCTTTTTTTTGTGGCTAGAATGGCGTAGCAAGTAACTCAGGTTACTAACAGGTAATATCAGTATGTAAAGTCATGATAACTCAGGTGATGATTTCTCTCATTAACCAGTCCAGGCTAGGGAAGGCGAAGGACAGGATAAGAAAAGATGGGATGGCAAACAAAATAGTGATAATGATGTAAAGGGCTAAAGCAGCACTAGCAGGTATTGCATACAAAACAATCAGAAGAAATATCACGATCAAAGGGAACTTTGCCGTCAAATGAGCAAAGAAAACCAAGGACTTAAGAAGGGAAAAATGAAGTCTCTCTGTATTCGAGTATCTAATATTAAGGTGTTCTTGATCATGGTGAAATGCCAATTGTTCCTGGGATTGAGCACTAGATCGCCTGTTGGTTACTGGGCTAGATTGACCTTCGACAGCTGAACTCATGTGTGAAGAGCAGGCTGAATGCTGATCCCTGCGAAATGAGAATCGTGGCTTTGACCTATCTCCATTCATGCTTTCAACCATCCAGAGTAGGAAATAGTTCTTACGAGGGAACCTGAGACTTCCGTTGTAAACCAGTCTAAAAGATAACAAATTGCACCACGGACAAGAGATGAAGAACGGAAGTTCAATCGGCAGAGTAGGGAGTTTGACCACAGCCCTCTGCAGCCCTAACACACAATTCTTACAGAGGGTGTGGCCACACCATAAGACATGAGGCACATTCTCGACAATATTGAAGGATTCCCAGCATATAGGGCATTCCAATCCCTCGTCTCTGTTGTTGCCTAAAGACGGTTCATCATCAGAGCAGTCTGAAGGAGCCTGACTTTGCTTCGAAAGATCATTCCTCGAGGCAACCTTTCTGTTGATAGCTTTCGAAGCAAAACTCCACATTGGGCACTTCAAAAGTACTCGCTTATCAACACTAGCATGAGATAACAAATGACAACAACGGAGATAATTATTTTCAAAAGAAAGGCATCTGGCAAAAGTAATGAATATCCTAAACACTAAAAAGTGCACAAAAATTGATCCCTAACCCACAACATCGCTCTTTGGCACCTTTCATGTGTCTAAAAGTTGAAGAAATCTGGCTTTGTAGGGCATTAATCTATGTGTTGAGCGTTAAAACACTACCAACTTTATTTATAATACTCCTCAGGGGAAATGGGTGAGCAAGCATTCATCTCAATTAACCAACTGAAACCAAAGTTCAGGGGAAAGAGAAGAAAAAGATGCAATACTTTCAGAAACAACAATAACGCGTGGAATCACAGTAAACAAGACAGATGAAACTCCAAAAGATATCTAACTTGAAAAGCTAAGAAAAGAAAGACATATTCCTCGGACCCTCTGATTCCTTATTCATAGATAGTAGTGTCTGCAAAATTTCCAAAGCCCTAACTATTCGCACACCCAATGCTTAAAATATGAGCGAAATCCACACATATAGATTCTGGAACTATGCGATTGTGTCTTCTTCTTTTTTTTTTTCCATTTTCCCCTTTTCTGGTTGAAAGATCACAACATGTGAAACCTGAAATCATCTCCCAGCACGAAGAGACAATTATTCAAAAAAAGAAAGGTGCCCAATAAAACATCATTCAATTCCCATTAAGAAGAAGAAGCGAAATTTTAACATATTACTGAAAGAGGAGAAATCCCATCAAAAGAGCTACTCAAAGCTCCAAAAGTCCCCAAAGAAAAATAGTTATACAAAAGAACCAGTTAGCCCAAATAGAAGAACAAGAGAAAAGACAGAAGGTGAACTTACCATGAGGGAAGGAGGCTGCTACGTCTGAATCTGAACAAACTCTACTTACGATACGTAACTTTGTGCAAGGACACGCAGGCAGAAGGGAACAGTGTCTTTGTTGCAACTCTCTTCGACGCCGTTCTGGTCTTCGTTGCCGTTGTTGCAACTCTCATCGACGCCGTTCTGGTCTTCGTTTTGTTTTGTCGTCTTTTTATAAAGGTAAAGAAATCTACTTCTATGTCATGTCAACAAAAATTATTTTTAAATTTTGTTAAACAATATTTTATATTTTATTAAAAAATATTTCTAAACTATTTTTTTTTTATTCGAGGAAACTCCACAGGCAAGCCAAGCGGGCTAAACCAATCCTTGTTAAAACATTTTGTCATAGTCATTTCTAAACACGCGGATAATTAACAGTACTAATTATTCAATATTAGTAGTCTCGAATTGGACTCTGTTAGAACTTTTACAAGGTTGTTGGATTGATTCAAGAAGCTTTTCAGGTTACGCATCAACCTACATAAAAGCCATTTCATTTTATTTCGAGGAGCTTCAAACTTAGAATCCCCAACTGCTTCTGCCACTGGAATGATAATGAAGTCCTACCATTGTTATATTTGAGACTTCCCGTATCAACAAAGAGGCTGCGTTTTGTTGAATGCATCCCCCTTATTGAAAATATCCAAAAAAGGATTCACTATCAGGTGAATAAATTCCTATCACATATGGAGAAGCTCTAACTTGTTAAAATGATCCGTAACTCCCTCCACATATACTAGAGTTCACATGTTTTTCTCTCTAAGAATGTTATCAAATCAGTTGGGAGACTACTTAAAAACTTTCTATGGAACCACTCAAATGGAACTGGAGGGATTGTTAAAGTTAAATGGGCTAAGATATGTGTTCCTAAAGAAGGAGGTTTAAATATCTCTCCAGTGAACCTAACTAAACTTTTATTCTTAAACGACTATGGTGAATCTTAGAGAACAAGCAATCGATATGGATTAGGTGGCTTCATTCGTATTTCCTCAAAGGAAGATGCATTTGGGAAATAAACATTAATCCTTCTCATTTTTACTTTCTAAATCAGATGCTCCTCTTAAAGAATTCAGTCAAGGATGATGTCCTCCGTAAAATTAGGAATGGGGAAAAAATGTCTCCTTCTGGTTTGACAATTGGTCTAGCCATGGTTTCCTCTTTCAAGTTCAAGATACTGCTAGCAACCTCCTACCCTTACCCATCTCCACCAAACTTAGCTGCTTCATTAGGGGGAACTCCTAACACTTTCCTGACAGTCTCAGATACGTACGACCTCACTACACCTCCCCCCTGACAGTCTCAGATATGTACGACCTCACTACACCCCCATAGAAAGTCTCAGATACGTACGACCTCACATGTTTTTCTCTCTAAGAATGTTATTAAATCAGTTGGGAGACTACTTAAAAACTTTCTATGGAACCACTCAAATGGAACTGGAGGGATTGTTAAAGTTAAATG
>JANZLH020000115.1:2022006-2041371 GCA_026770325.2 Erythroxylum fimbriatum
AACATCATCAGAGACAGGATTATTTTGTCCTGTCATCTGTCCCCGTCCCCGGAGACATCAACCATACAGGGGGTTAGCTCTATGGATAGAGGACAAGGTTTTCAACAACACAATGTCTGGGCTTGCTTTTTTATTTTTCAATTTTTTTAATTTTTGGAAGGGTTTAGGCATGCTTTAGCCATATTTTATCTTAATGTTCAGTACCATGGCCTCCCAAGCTCAGCCTTATAAGTAATGTTATAAATTGCGTATTATATGGCCTCACACTATTAATTGAAAAATAATAAAAATATTTTAAAATATTTTACTGAGTTATATTGAAAAATGTTAGATTTATAACCGGTGCATTAAAATATAAAAATTATCATGATAAATTTATAAATTAAAAAATTGAAGGATTAACTTAAAAATATTTTGTCTAAATATTTTCAATAAAATATATTTAAAAATAGTCATTATTTATTGTACCTACAAAATAAAATATTTTTATCTTAATTTTAATAAATACAGTTATTAAACAAAATTAATTATAATTATAATAAAAATTAATTTAATTATATAAAAAATGAAGAATTATTTTTTGTAATTTTAAAAATTATTAAAAAAAAAGTATCCTACGTTAATCATCATCTCATTGTTATTATTATAAGTATAATTTACACAAAATCAGTTTAGCGATGATTTGTACGATTCACGAAGTTATTACGTAAATCATTATGTCAGTGTCAAATCATGGGGAATCTTTGATTATCGTCACCTTCATTGCTAAATACATAGATAGAATAGGACAAATTAGGAGCGCCACTTGAATAACGTCATGCATTACGAGATGATGTAGATATTGCAATTAGTTAACCATCTCTTGAATCAAACAGACTCATATGGTAATTATAGAAATAGACCACCAAACTTACTTATTAAAAAGAGTCGATGGTGAGTTCCACCAGCAAAAAAGAAAAGAAAACTTCATTATTCCCCATGACATGATTTACTAACAGAAAAGGCAGTACTACCACCAAACCATTTTGAATTACTTTTTTAAACAGAAAATCACTTGAAATTAAGTTTCCAAGCAAAAAAAAAAAAGTTAAACAAAAATATTAAGCAAAAAGCCTTGATCTTGTGCAAGTGCAACAACTAAACCAACAGTTTCGACAAGTATAGATATCTTTTGATTAGCCATACTCTTCATTCCTATATGCTGATTGTTATTAACTTAAACATATTAGAGATGATCTTCAACGAAGAACAATTTATTAATGCGTCCGAATATAAAGGAATAAGTAGAAGTGAAGTTAAAGATTTGACAGGGTGCTGTGTCTGAATTATATATATTTGCCTGTTTGGTTTGACACCTAGCTTTCTTTTACCCTTTTCTGATAGGTTCCCCTACCCTATAAAGAAGCAAAGATATTATCCTTATCCCAAACACTCGAGTGAGGGGGCATGGATCTCAATTCTGATTATCAAGTACATGCATGCCGGTCATGGCCTCCTATTTTGGAACGAGTCTTGATCTTCTTCTTTCTTTTTTCAATTGTTTCAATTCCAGAATGTCTAAATTAAATGGCTTTTGTATACTTTTAACTAATTTACTTTGCTGAACAGTTTGGCAGGCAGGGGGCTCGAAACATTTCATTCAACCTTTTTCCTTTTGATCTTGACCTGAAACGAGAAAGCAGCAGGGATTGTGGCTCACTTGACTAGTCAAAGATGGTAACATCAAATCCAAGCAAATTGCAATTAAGTATTGACAATGATTAATATTGATTTCATAATTAGCAGTGTTCCCTTGGCTTGAAGAAGGGGCATTTCAACATTGGACCCGCAACATCCTCAAGAGGCTGAGAACCCCATCATTCTGTCTGCTCTGCTCTTTTCATGAAACGACCAATTAACCTATGCCACTACTATTATCATGACGTTCTTCATAATTTAGATCAACTGTTAATTATGTATGATCAAGTTCTTAATCTCTGCCCGATGATTACTTAGATTGAGAAACATTGCTAGCTAGACAATGGATTACGTAAACCCCCGTATATCACGATTAACAAGTTTCTAAACCATGCTAGTCAAAAAGTAATTACTTAGCCAGAAACAAGTAGGGTTGGTTCAGATGCATAGGGGAATCTATTAACATTTAGGCGGATTACTTCATTCTCCTCTCGAAGAGATCAATTAAACAGTAAATTGTTGATATCCAAGATCACATAAATCAATTATCAAGCTAAATCACTTGGTGAAATTTTACCTATTCTTTACGCAAGAATTCCCTCTTTTATTATGAAAAAGTAAAAGTGGAAAATGAAAAGAACTTTCTTGCTTTATGCATCGGTTTTTCATTGTGGAAAGCAACGTAAGGAATGAATGAGTTTATGCTTTATTAGTCCTATCAAACTTTTAAGTGGGGTGGTAAATTAAGTTAGGTTATCTGGACCAATATGTATTGACTTGTACTAAATGTTACGACTTACAACAATCTCTTAGTGCTGATAAAGGAAAATAAAGCGTCATGAATCTGAAATTTCACGGCTGTTTTAAAGTTTTATCATGTAACAAAATAACCGTGAAGGAAGCGCAAAGCAATAACAGTTTCAAGATTTGATAAGTTTTGAACGTAAAGAAATTAAACTTGATTCAAATTTAAATTCTACTTTCAATAAACTACATATTATAGGTGTAATCATCATTACATAAAGTGGATATCAAGTTTTTCAAATTTGTTGCTTTCATCAACGTCCATCATAAACAGTTGCACGCATCCATTGCTTGAAAGCTTATCCTAAATCAGGTTTCTTGAACAGAAAGTTCAATGATTAGCGAGATGATTTAGGAGTAACATCCAGAATGTTCAAGAAATTAGCAAGATGATTTAGGAGTAACATCTCTGGGTTAACATTCATCTTAAACATTCATAAACACTATACATGGCTATTCTCTTTCTAATTCGGACCTTTGTCAACTCATTGAGAAAACTTTATTAATGTAATTCCAATCACAACAACAAGCTAGGCTAGAGGCAATAGTTAAAAATGTAGCCAATTTTGTCAAAAAATGTTGAACATTATTATTTGTCACGTTTTCAATTTGTTGTCCAAAATGTTGCCAATTCTTGGTCGCAAAAATTTTTGGGTGACATTTCCTAAAATCGTGTACACTATTCTATGGCTATGTTTCCCAAAATGTAGCCAATATTTTTTTTTCAACGTTTTATCCTATTGTAATTCTATATATTTTGCTTTGTTTTTGTAATTTCATAGATATAGTCTTTCAACTATGCTTTTATAATGTCATAAATAAAGTCTTTTAATTACAAGTGTGTGGAGATGTTACCAATAATTTTTTCAACTTTTTGAGTAATTCGTAGTGTTGAGAAATTTGCAAAGTTTTCTATATAATTTCTGATCATATTTTTTGTTGTGAAGTTGTAGAGAGACATTATTAATTCATAATGTCGAGCATTATATAATTAACATTATATAAGTATTATCAAATTGTATTAACAAAAGTAATATAGTGTTAATGGGTAATTCTTTGTAATTAGTGTGGAAATACAACAAATAATAAGAATCAAATGATAAACCATGTAATGAATAAAGAAAGATGCCCTCTTAAAATGTTTCTAACAATCTAACTGCGCCAATATGTGTCATTAAATTTCAAATAGAAGAATGCTTGCTTTGGCTATGTGAGAAGAACAATTTGTGCTGAACTTATTAAAAATATACATGGACATATATTTCCAAAGCAATTTTAGTTATATAGTATTCAAATATCAAGTGACATTGACACCATGTATGTGCCCTTATTGCAAATAAAAACTTTGGAAAAGAAGAGTAAAACTAAATCTCAAAAGTTGAAGCAAGAACATTTTACAATTACGCTTATGAGAAGAACATATATTATTTACATCATTCTATAGAGAAAATTATAAGCAGAATCTACCTATGGTTTTGTCACTATCAAGATCATTATCTGATCAAGGTTTCCACCCTTATCTTTCAATCCTAACTCTACTCACTATTTTAATTTACCATATTTAATAAATGGCATTAAATGCATTACATGTAAAAGGATAGGACACCCTAACAATTCTTAAACAAATATTCTTAACGATTAATTGCAAGGAATTTAGATTGAAAAAACATTTCTAATTTCTAATTTTTGTTAATTTATGAATTTTTTCTAATGTGATTTAATCTTTCTTGTCATTCCCAATCAAACTTTTGTATATCAAATTATCTTAGCATAAACTCCAACAGTTCATTAAAAATGATACACTTAGTCTAAGATTGTGGTTATATTAGTGCTCTTCAAAACAAGATTTAGATTTCTGTAATTTGGATGTCTATTATACCACCAAACAAATTCTCTTCCTGAGTGTATGCATGAAAAATCCTTAATAAGGAAAAAAAAATTAGGTAAGAGCAACCATAATTCTCTTTGCAACTTTCACTGTTACACAATCAAAACCATAACGGTTAGAGAACAGACATTACAACTAAAAAACAAAGATAAGCTGAGAGAGTAGATGAAAATAACATAATAAACAAACTGATTAAAGAACAAAAGTAGGACTATTAAAATTGGCCATGATATCATATTTCAGTCGCAAAAGCATTTATAATTTTTGAGTAATTCGTAGTGTTGAGAAATTTGCAAAGTTTTCTATGTAATGTATGATCATATTTTTTGTTGTGAAGTTGTAGAGAAACATTATTAATTCATAATGTCGAGCATTATATAATTAACATTATATAAGTATTATCAAATTGTATTAACAAAAGTAATATAACATTAATGGGCAATTCTTTGTAATTAGTGTAGAAATACAACAAATAATAAGAATCAAATGATAAACCGTGTAATGAATAAAGAAAGATGCCCTCTTAACATGTTTCTAACAATCTAACTATGCCAATATGTGTCATTAAATTTCAAATAGAATAATGCTCGCTTTGGCTATGTGAAAAGAACAATTTGTGCTGAACTTATGAAAAATATACATGTACATATATTTCCAAAGAAATTTTAGTTATATAGTTTTCAAATATAAAGTGACATTGACACCATGGATGTGCCCTTATTGCAAATACAATAAGCTTTGGAAAAGAAGAGCAAAACTAAATCTCAAAAGTTAAAGCAAGAACATTTTACAATTACGCTTATGAGAAGATTGTGGTTATATTAGTGCCCTTCAAATCAAGATTTAGGTTTCTGTAATTTGGATGTCTATTATACCACCAAACAAATTCTCTTCCTGGGTGTATGCATGAAAAGTCCTTAATAAGGAAAAAAATTAGGTAAGAGCAACCATAATTCTCTTTGCAACTTTCACTGTTACACAATCAAAACCATAACAGTTAGAGAATAGGCATTACAACTAAAAAACAAAGATAAGCTGAGAGAGTAGATGAAAATAACATAATAAACAAATTGATTAAAGAACAAAAGTAGGACTATTAAAATTGGCCATGATATCATATTTCAGTCACAAAAGCATTTATAATATCAATGCAGTAAAGTTTTTTTAATAAAAACCACACATAGACATCCATAACGAAAATGAGGCAAATAAAATGAAAATATATACCTATAATAACTTGTTGTGATCCTTCATAATAAGAACTAGATAATGTGTTAAATCTCTTCTGTTAAGCTTCATAAAAATTTCGAATTCAATCTTCAATAAGAAAAAAAGAAGAAGGGCAAGCTAAAACCAAGTAGTTAAGAAATCATACTATTGATAGGAAAAAGAAGACAAATAACTTTATAATAAAGATAAAATTTTATATTCAAATAACAACATTTTCTATTTGTTACAAATGTATTTTACAATGAAATATAGTTGTTTAATCTAAATGATCCTTTCTTGGTCATAGAACAATTTTAATTGAATTGGTTAGTTAGGCATCACCCAACTAGATATTATAGAATAATCACTATACAAACTAAAATCAATAGGTGAGTAAGACCAAGAAAGAAAGATGATATTAGAGTCCACTTCATGAATGAGATAGGTAATGTAATCATAAACCAAGAAAGACGTAATGTAATCATAAACCAAGAAAGTCTTACAAATGTCCCAAATAGCAAGTTGAAGCTTTTTTCCACCAATAGTGATGTGATTTGCTTTAAAGTCCCTAAAAGGTGAGAATAGTTAGCATCTACACGCATGTCATTGGAACACATTTAAAAAATGACTGGCTGAAAATAAAATAATAAAGACTGCTTTTGCCTATGAAATTTCAGATCAAGATTGATTCCAACCTTAAAAGGAAATTAAGATAAAGGAGCACATAAAGTAGGAGTTTTCACATAGTAGAAAGTATATATTTGGTGCATATGTTCATTCATCGATGAAAAAACACTTTTATGAATTATATATTTGAAATATGAATGAAACCCATTTCACATTGAATAAGGAAAACCAAATTACAAAACAACCTTGAGAAATCTAGCCATTCATAAAAAAAATTGAAATGTTTAAAACCAATTCGCATTATTAAAAAGAATTAAACAAAAAGAACGTCTCAATCAAACCAAGTTTACAATTGTTGATCAAAATGGGACATTTAATCAAACATTAGAAAGAAGGAAGAAAAATGTGTGAATGCCAAAATGGTGATCGATAGCTCACTGAAGGTGGGAGAGATATCGTCGAAATTGTGAAAAGTAAAAATCAGAATTATAGTAATCTTATCAACACTAGATTCTCTAATTAACAATGACTTGAACAAGTAATCAAACTCCTGTTGGCTTGAAGAAGCCTCCATTTTCCTTTTAATTGGTTTGGAAAAATTATGCACCAAGAAATCCAAAGCAAAAAACCTCCGAACTCCAATAAATAAACACAAAACCTAATGTTTATATGTACGTATATATATATATATGCACACACAACTTCAAAAGCTTATAATAACAAAAATCAAATGAATAAAGAGAAAAACAATAGAGATAGAGCATAAATAAAGGCTCGTGGCAAATGGCAATGACATAGAATCAAAATGGGCATCAGCTAGTTGACAAAAAAAGATTGAGGATACCTAAGATAAATATGAAAGCAAAAGACAAATGAAATCTACAACCCTAAAACAAATATTTCTACATCTTGTAAGAAAAAGAAAATAAATAAGTGTAATAGGTTTCTAGGACCTATCGTCAATGGTGTTAGAAATAGAGAAAAAGGCATTCTCATGAGAACGCTTCAATCTTGTAAAGCTCTACTATATTGGGTTAAGGCGAAATGGACGAGTCTCAATTGAGGAACAATTAAATGGATTAGGAAAAAATAAATGGATTAGGGAAAATACGGGGATAAAGGATGGGGGAGAGTATTTATGTTATTGTAATAGGGGAAACATTATCAAATGGAGAGTGTTTTATCGCTTACATATTTCACCTTGTGTGTGAAAATGTATCTAATAGTTTTTAGCTAAAAAAATACTAGCTCATTTACCAAAATTGATTTAACTAAAAAAATCTAAGTTCAAACACATATAACTAATAATCTCTGGTTACAAAAAACTAATGTAGCCTATTCACTAAAATTATTTTGGTTATGAAAAATAATTCATAGTTAAAATAAAAGTAGCTAATAGTCTTCGAGGAAGCCCACAAAATATTTTTTAGGGTGCTGCTTCATTAGGCTACGATTTAGAAAATTCACAGCGATATACTTACTTTTGACTACAAATTCTAAAAAGTGAGAAAATTGTAGCCAATAGACATATTTCTTGTAGTGAATTAAGGACAATGTCAAATTTATTTAATTAATCAAGTGATCAATTTCCAAGAGTCCTTTTCTTTTGTTAATGATTCATCAAGCAATTTTAAAGACAAAAAGTCCTATACTAACTTGTAAAATTCAAGATTTCACTTTCAAAATATTTTGTAGATGAATCATATCCTAATTAAGGAGGAAGGGAGACTCTCCCCTTTTTAAATAAGTTATATAATGACATACTAAACTATAGACTATATTCTACTATATATTTCATTATAAACTTGGAATTTTTGTCTACTTTGATTTACCCACTAACATGATTTTTATTTATTTATTTCATTCTCTACACATCCTAATATCTACACTTTTATTATAACATATATGAAAGCATAGTTTTTTAAAAATTAAAATTGAATTAATTAATCAAAAATAATATAGTGTATCTACTTAAGAGCTAGTATTTTATTTATCAGTCAGCAACATCTTAACAAAAATCCTCTCATTTAGATAGAACTCGGGCAATAATATCTAATTACAAGAAGTCTCGAATTGTGTTATCAACAGGTTTTTCACTCCACCCTCTCTCTTCAACCTCATGTATTATCCTTTGTATATGTGTATGTTGATCCTTTTCAAATATGAAGGTTTAATTGTTCACTCTAGGAGATCAATATAATGGAGGTTATCGACAAATCCTTTATGTAGTTGTCTCATCATTCACTTTAAATTCCTTTGGGAGTTATGTTCCTTTTGTTTGGACATATGTCCTTTTATCTTCTTCCCCTTTTCTTATTTGCATAATAACCTTTGCATCCAAGACACCCTTTTAATATATTTTCGCCACCAATGTTGTAAATTTCTTAACCTTAGTTGATCATGTTTGTTTTATGAACAATGTCTATGAATTTGGATCCTTTTGGTTTTAAGGCTCCAATTCAAAGTCATTCCCTAACTGCATTTAGTGTGTAGTTGATGCATAATTATTTATTCCCTGATTCTGCTTATAAGTTCAAGCAGCCATCTAAGCTCTTGTGTTGCAGAGTTTTGGAATATCATGTGATTCCTCTCACACCAAATTGCATGAATTGTGCTCCCTATAGCAATTTTGCATATAAATTTGTTAGTTTCCTATTTAAAATGTGGCCATATGTTCCATCTTTCCAATTCCATAAGATTGCTTTCAACATTTCTCATATTGCATAACTCCTTTATCCTCTTCCGTGCATAATTTAAGAACTTAAAATTGAAGATAGATGATTCATCGATTTCATTATTTGCTAACATCAAATACAAGAATTAGGAACACCTAAGAACTTTCTTAGTTTATCCTTCATGTTTAATATGTTTTTGAATGCTAACCATTTTAAGCCCAAGGACCCTAGCTTGACATGCTTATCCCATACCATGAAAAACCAATCCACCTTTCCATAATGCTCCTTTAGAAAATTCCTACGTAAGGCATTGGTAAAGCATCCCTTAGACTTCCCTTACCAGACTAGCTTATCTTTTTTACTACTTTGAAGATTATAATTAAGGATAGATTAAATGATAGTGGATCTAACATATTACTCTAACTATTGTCTATAAACTATTAATCCCTCTTTAAGCAGTGCCTTATATAATATAATGACCTACAATTCATTAATATTAGTAAATGGTCCCCATTGGGTCTATTTATCATGCCAGAAATATAGATGGCAGATAGGGCTGAGTTTAGTTTGGTTGGATTTGAATCGAAGTTAATGGGGCTTCAACCTTTTTATTTGAAAAGTCGAGCCTCTAGTTAGGATTAGACTCAGGCTCAAGCTGCCTAGGCTCAGACCAACCCAAAGCCTATAAGTTATAGGCAAAATGATGCCTATTTGTAATTTAAAAAATAAAAAATTTCAAGTTGGGTCAAGTTTCAAATTATGGGGGCCTAATCTAGCTCAAGTTTGGGTTTCTTGAACCCGATCGAGCCTCTAGTCAAGCCCTGGCTAAGGATGACAATGGGTTGGACCGATCGGGCCCCTAGTTAGAAATGTGTTTCTTCTTTGTCTCCTAAGGTTATTAAGAACTGATTACTTATTGCCTTTCTTAGCCGAAGTATATTCAGTAAGACATAGTTACTATTAGTTCTTTATGTAGAACTAAATTTTAATCATATCATGACAAAATTAGTGTTGATCTTATTAAAGATGTCTTATAAATTAACTTTTCAAGAAAGCCATAGTAATTTGAATTTAGTTATAGAAGTTTCTATATTTTATTACCAATCAAATATACCTTTTATTTATATATGTTTAGTAGTTAAATTATAATTTTAAATAATTGTATTTAAATAAATTTTGGTAATTATCATTTATTTTAAACTGTAATAATTTATTTTTTAAAATTGACAACAAATTGATTAAAAACTTAAAGAGGAAAGTACAACAAGCCAAAGACAAAGCTCAAAATAAGAGTTCATAAGGCTATTACAGAACCTCTACAAAACTAACACAAGTGTAATACAAGGCTTTGAATTAGATAGCATAAGAATTTTATTATTGACAAAAGTATACAAGGCTCTAAACAAGAACACTACTGCAAAACCAAGATTAGTTAAGTAATCCAGGTTTTGTTAGGCAAGCTCCAATCCATTAAGGTTCCTTAAATTCAAACAAGCTCTATCTAGCTACCAATTCAACATTGGAAACCTAAATAAAGGAAGGATTTAGGGACGTTCTATTTAGCTCTCATGTATTTATGTGTATTTGTATGGATTTCATTGGCTTTAGTAACTTCTCTAATCCATTTGAGGGTGCTTTAACACAAGGTTTGGATTTTGTATTTAGTAATTTTGAAAAAGCCTTAATTTTCTTTCCTTTCTTATGGCATAGATAAAATAAATGAAGGCTAGATTTAAGATTTTTTTTAGTCTCCTTTATGTTAGAATCTGACTCTTTCACCATCTTTAGCTTAGTAACCTTTTTTTTTTGTAGAGTTTAAATAAACCCTAGTTTTGGTTCCAAAGTGGTAAGGAATAGTGGTAATTAAAGAGCAGGTAGTTCAAAGTCTTAGTTTTCTAGCCACATAACTTGCAACACAAAGTTAGAGGGAGGAATTACATTTGAGTCTATCCATAGTTCTTAGCCTATGTTTAACAACTAACCATAAAGTAAATAAGCCCTTAGGTAACCTAATACTGAATCATACTAGGTTTTTTTTTAAGAAAATTTTTGTAAAGGGGCTTAAATAATAGGAGATATGATTTTTTAGTAAAGCTTTTGGAGTTACGCTTTTCTAGGTGGTGGTGTACTCAACATTTGTCTTAGGTTTATAGGTAGGTCTTGATGTTACAATAGATGTAAAACCTCTATGCTTACATAGTTAATATTTCATTAAGATGATCTTTTTGACTTTTGCCTACTCTAATATTGTATGCTTAAATATATTGAATATAAGTTTGTGGAGAGGACTTTGGTTATTACAAATATCAAAACAAAATCATATTTCATTTTCTTTTCATAAAAGATAATATTTATTAATTTTAGCTTATGATTGAGAGTCCAAAAAGTTTATGATTTATCTTTACTTTTTCGAAAGTTGTTACCTTTAAGAAATTGAGTATACGTTTATTTAACCCAAAATGACTCTTGGTTTGAGAATAGTTTCCAAACTTTCTCAAAAAGTGGCACTTTGTTTGTGCTTTAATGAAGGTAATGCCAAGTCCCCCTTCCCCTTTAGGCATACAACTTTTAGCTTTTCGACTTATGCTTCAGTAGCATTGTTCACATCCCTTATCCATAGGAAATTCTTTAAAATATCCTCTATACGTTTAACTAGGTTTTGAGGGATAAGTAGGTGTGAAATCTAGTTAATATGGAGATTATTAAGCATTAAAATGATTAATTATAATCTACTATAAAGGAAAATAAGTTGTTATTATAGTTCTTTGTTATTATGTGTATAAAATAAAAAAGGTTGACAATCCTTAAAAATTAGTCTTTTCGTAGTAATAGGGATAACAAGGTATGTAAATTAATGTTCTTAATGCTTGAGTCTGAAATTGATGAGAGTTGGCCAATCCAACCAAATGGTCTAGCTGATACTTATTTATTCAATGTAAATAAGGAGTCCAAGATTGTCTTAATAGATTATATTTTAGCTCCACATATCAGTAATAGATTATTAATAAATAGAAGGTTGAATAATCTCAATTTATGGCACTTGTAGCTATATTTAAATTTATTGACTTAGTTCAATATTGTGAGTTTTGGAAATAGCTTCTTTACTAGTTAAAGGTAAGGTTGTGTACTACTAGAATTCCCCAACCCTGCGCCTTAGCGAGATTTATACTAAGTGTTGTTGTTGTTGTTGTTGTTGTTGTTCAATATTGTGAGTTATAAGCATTGTCAACACTTTAATGTAGATTATGAAGAGCTAGGGAATAAAGGCTCCTTCATCTTAGGCCTTTAGCTCTATTATGATAGATTGCTTCAAACATACGGTGATGAGGAGCAAAACCAAAGGCTTCTAAGGATTCAATAAAGAACTTCCAGCTTATAGAATCGAAAGCTTATTGAAAGTCAACTTTTGAAAAACAACTTTTGATTGTTTTCTTCTTAAGATAGCTTTTGAAAAATTATTGTACCACAAGTACATTGTCATCTATATTTATCACTTGTGTGAAGGCACTTTGAGTAAGATTGGCAATGTTATTCAAGATTGCTTTGAATATAATATCCATTAATTTGGAAACTATTTTTATAAGATATTACAGTAAGAAATATAAAAATAACTTTACATAGAAAATAGAATTTTTAGGAATGAGATAACAAAGATTTTGTTCATTTCTCTAAACATTTCTCTTTTTAGAAATAATTTTTAGAATAACCTTTGTTACTTTATTGCCAATCAAATTCCATGATTTCTAGTAAAAAAGAGCAATAAGCCCATCACAACTTAGTGCCTTACTAACATTCATATTAAAAAGAGCCTTTTCAATATTAGATTTAGTGAAAGGCTTATTAAGGAACTCTATCTATTATTGGATACAGAGGTGAGATATAAAAGATATGATCATCAACATAGAAGAGAAAGTGTTAGAAGAGTTACCAAGTGTATTCTTGAAATAGTTATATGCCATGGTTTGCATATCACATACTCTTGAAATAGTTATATGACATGGTTCGCATATCACATACTTCCAGATGGATACACCATTTGAATATGTCAAATTTAATATTTTGTTGGCATTTCTTCTAGGTATTATAGCATTGCAGAAGTCTTTCAAGTTTGTTCTCCATTATTGAGCCATTAGTCCTAGATTTCTACTTTAAAAGATAATTGTGAGCCTCTAGAGCTTCAATATATTATGTTAAGTCTATTTTTCCTTTTAACTTTAAGGAATAATCTCCTAGTTTGTAGTAGAGATCATTATGAGAAAAGTGTAAAGCATTCTTTGCTTTAAAAACTATCGTTCCAGTGTTGCTCAAATGTTTGTTGTTAAGATTCTTTAATTCTTCTTTCAAAGTTTATAGTTTTCTTATACATTTAAAAGCCTTAAACCTTTCAAAAAAATTTAAAATTCCTTTTAAGACTATATGCTCAAAACCTTCTAGGTTGGTCAAGTAGTTGTTGAATTTGAAAGGAGTTTTCAAAGAACCCTAGCAGTTTGAAGAAGGATCCCTATTAGGCAATGATCTAAGTCGAGGGGATTATCGAAGTGGTTTTTTTATATGAAAGCTAAACATCTAGATGGAGTTCACTAATGCTCTATCAAAGTTTTTTTTTCCTTGTAATCTATTGACCATCTTATATAATGCTCCAAGTGTAGAGATGACTATCATAACTTATACATGATAATCTCATGTTATTCAAAAAATTGATAAAATCCTTAATAAAATGTTTGAGGTTAATATTGGTTCCCTCTTACTCTTGGATAAAGAGTATGCTATTAAGATCACCTAACACTAACTAGGGAGTATGGATAGTGGGTTGGAGCTTCTTTTGGCCTTCGAAAAGAGTGATTCTTTGAAAAGTTAGGTTAATATCATGCACAAATGTAATTTTATTACATATAGGATCATGAAATATGTTGACAATCAAGTGAACATAATGGTCAGTAAGGCTTGTTTGAAGCACTTTCACCATAAAAAAATTACATTATTCTTCCACTATAATGTATATGATGATTAAAGATGGCAATATAATTCTTTCCAAAAAAACCAAGTACCTTTACTTAGAATGTTGGACTTAATTCTAGTCTTTAAAAGCTTTACTAAAAAAAGGCTTTTCAGAATACAGGTAATCATAAGTATCCTATTGCCTTTAAGGGTGGTTCAAGGCCCCTATTATGAGATATGATGGCTATGATGAAGAAGTTGGCATAAGAGATCCCTTTTCTTAGGTTTTTCAATAAGTTTCGTTGTAGCACCCCACTCTCGCAAGACCCGAACCCGACATCAACAGTGATATCCGAGTCCGTGCCCGCAAAGGTAGCATGCTAGGACGTTCAACCATTCACAAATCGGTATAAATTTTTTTTAAAACACTAATATAAACGGAAATCCCTTTTCATTTTGGACCCAATAAATTTAAAAGTCGATAGATCATTGTTTTCAATACCGTTACAATCAATGCAGTTTCAATTGGTCAATTAAGGCCCAATATTATTCATCATCCTTTTTGGTTATAAACCATTCAATAATCATAAACTTAGAAAACAATAACCCATTTGGGTCCACTTTCATTTGCAACCATATCCAGTCAATCCATTACACTCATTAGAATTTCTATAACCAATTAGAGGCCCATTATGAATGCAAACACCATTTTACAGAAAATTGCGGAATTCACTTTACATAAACAATAAATACAGTATGCGGACGCAACTGATCCCGACCTCTTCCTTTACTCATGTGCAGAAAGTATACTCCCATTGCATAACGGGGTATTCTTGCGAATCATAAAAAATAGATGCAAATTTTGGGTGAGTTTTACGAACTCAGTGAGTGACTATCATCGATGGTTCACCCAATCACACAACATATAATTTCATTTCCATTATGTTACATTTTACAATCACTATCATACTTCACATTCATATTCAATACGACTTCATATTTCATAATCAGTATAATTTCACATTTCCAATTCGATACAATTTCACATTTACATCCAATACCATTTCACATTCCTATGCAATACATTTTAAAAAATTCCCATTCAATACATTTAAATCAATCATATTATGCATAAGTGCATGAAACCCACTTTCCATTTATTACTTTGTTGTGACAGAGTGCCTAAACTGTCCCATATAGGGCTCGTTGATAACTGTCCCATTTAGGGCTCATTAAGCGATAAACGCATCTTAAGGGTAGGACAGCCCTCTAGGTATGCACTACTCCCTTTTCGAGCTCGAAGCTCTTTTTCACTCGTTGAGCTTTAAGCTCTGATCATTGGCTACTCTGGTCACAACTGCCATTATATTTTATGCATTCATGATATGAAATGCAACACTCACATTTGCACAATTTCATTCAGTCATTTTCCCATGTCATCGGACCTTAGTCCGGCATTCAACATTTAAGTTGAGAAATCGCACTTTCATTTATATGCAATGCACATTCAAATCCCATTCAACAATCCCATTCAACACACTTAGTTCACCCAATTCACATTCAATGAGCACTTCAATATCACAATTCCCAATATACAATCATCGGACCTCTTGTCCGAAACCTATAGTAATCAATCACAATCAACACAGCTATTCAATAATCATTCAATTTATAATATAACCATAACCAATTAAACCATAAATAAGACCATCTAGGTCTACTCACAGTACGCTCCAGATTAGCATTTGCTTTCTTGATCCGGAAACGTCTGTCTGTGGACGTCCTGTCCTGTATCATCCATATGCACAACACAATTTGCACCCATATCACTAATTGCACAATTACAAGACCAATCAATTTTTTTCATACATGTATATGTATAATGTACAATGCATGCTCAATGGCAATCCCGGGTATATGCTTTACATTCACACTTTATGCCCATTCTCAATTTCATGTTTCATGAAGTCACACTTCATTTCATATAATCACTCTAAATTATTCATTCAAACTTTACCCTTTTTATGAATTTAGCTTATCATAAGCTTATATCACAAGACACTTGATCCTCTTCTATCATAATTCAATTTTATGTCATTTCTTTTCTAATCCCATATGATCTTATAAGATCCAATTCTATTTCATAGTTGATCACTTAACATCTATCCTCAATTTCCTTGAATAGCATTACAATCCTATAGACATTTTCATCTTCATTCCATTTATGCCTTTTGACATTTTGATTTCATCCATTCTTTCTCTAAGTTTTTAACCTTCAATTTCACTTCATACCTTACATATATTTGTCCCATAACCCAAAGATCATGCTAGGCTCACTTAAAAATCCATTTGAGGCTTAATATCATTGACCCGTGCATGTCCGTTTAACGGACATCCATTAAACGGACTTGTATGTCCGTTAAACAGACATAGACTAGCCATTCACGCCAAATTCGTCCGAGAGTGTCCGTTAAATGGACCTTCATGTCTGTTTGACGGACATGAAATCACCAATTGCTCCAATTTCTCCCAAGACAGTCCGTTAAACGGACTTGCGTGTCCGTTCGATGGACACACCTTGTCTCTAGGGTATTCTGTCTCCCGAGACTGTCCGTTAAACGGACTTCCGTGTCCGTGTGTCCGTTTAGCGGACACATGCTACACCAAATTTTCTCCAAGCTTTTTCCCAAATTCTAACATTCATTCAATCATCAATTATACCTATTTTCTTTTCAAATCCATTTTCTCTAACACAAAATCACTTTATGACAATTCAAATATCAATCTAACTTCATTAATTCCCTCAATTCACAACTCATTTGATTCATCAATTTCTAACTCATCTTACCTTTTCCAACTTCCACCCTATTTCAAAACATACCTTATTTCTCAATACAAAACACCTTATACTCAACATTCATGAACTCCAAATGAAGGATACTCATATATACACTTCAATTTTAGCTCAAAACTCCCATAAACAATTCATATCCTCTTTATCACCATAAACACTCAAATTAGAACACAAGTATATCCATCTATTCACAATCACATTTACACTTATCCATTCATCAAACCCTCATCATTTTCCACCTAATTCACTTCAATGAATTATTCACACACCAAATAAGCAATGTTCTACACTCATACCATCATTACAAAACCTCTCTATGACTTACTTGAACATAAGCATAAACACAAGGTTTCATCACCCATGACATATACAAACACGACCTTAGAAAGATCAAATCAATAAATCCTCATCATGCAAGCTTCAATTAACCATACTCATAACATGTAACATAGAACTTACTTAATTTTGCCTTTAACTCTTCAAAATCACCATGTAACCCTAGCTCTCTCATCTCCATGATCTTCATCTTCTAGGAGGTTTGGCTAGGTTTTTCTTAAGGCAAGATGAAGAAGCAATAGGATGGTAGTAAGAGTGAAAGATGGAGCAAGCTTTCAATCCATTAAATCATCAAAACATGAAGGAGATGAAGAGAAGGAGATGAGGCCACGAAAAATGGAGAAGAAAGCAAGACAAAACACTACTTGAAAGGCCAAATGAGAGGGAGTGTCGTGGATGCTCTCAAATGATCTAGAAAATGCTTAAAAGATGGGTTAGATGGCATGGCTTGGCAAGTAACACATGTCACTTGCCACATGACTAAACCCTAAGCCATTCTCTTATAATTCAAACCCCATTCCCAATAAATGACACTTGTCCAAAATTTCCATAATCATATAGCACAAAATTCCAATACCATTTGACAATAAATTCTACTGCCATTGACTAATTGGTCTGCCGCCTGACATTTTTCCTAGTTCAGAAATTTTTCTGAAAAATTTCAGAAAAATTTTCTAAAATTCTCCAAAATGATAAAATCACTAATTTCACTCTCCAAATAATTTTTCAAGGTCAATAACCCATGATTCTCAAACCAATCCCATTTATTACCAATTCTACCCGGACTGTCAATAAATGCATGTACAATAAGTTCATATGCAATGAGTTCATTATTTACAAGTATATACATGTCACAATATAATGCATAGACATGGAATTGCATTTCGAAACTCTCACTTATCACTTATATTTACTATTTTACCCTTTCCGCTGGTACTGGGATATTACACTCGTTTTAGTTGTCAAAACAAAGTCTTCACCTTAGGTTAAGGCTTTTGCAACAATTTGTTTCTTATTAGTAGTGGTAATCTTTTGGCTATAAACCTCCATATTTATTAAATTACTAGAGTTAGACTGATGGCTTCACAGGTTGAGTCTTGTTTCTTTAAGGAATGAGTTTTTAGTGTTAGTTATTTAGGCACATCCTAAGGAATATGATCCATGACTTCTAACATCTTGAATGTATCAAAGTTCATATAAGAAGTGTTGGATGCTTATCGAACTATCAGCTGGAGTTGCTCTAACCTCTATATGGGAACCATTGTCACCCAATATCCTCATAAGCCTAAAGATTCTGTACAATCAGTGCTATTACTTCATTGCAGTAACCAATAACAAACAACTTTCAAACTAGTTTCTATAACTTCTTTTTGAGGTTCAATTGATTAGAATCAATAACTAAATGAGATTCTAGATTCAATCAGTTCCCCTATCTTCATTTACCCTTTTAATCTTCAAAGTTTTAGGTAAATCTATCTACAACTCAACCTTAAGATATATCTTTGCACAATATATTCTTGTAAGGCCAGTAGTGTTCTTATCTAAGCCTAATGATTTGCCTAGAGAATTTGTTAAATAGCTCAGGTCAATGATCAACTAATATTCTAAAGGATACTACGAAAGTTGATACAAATTGGAATGTGTTTCATGCTTTGCTTATTAAGGGTCATACCTAATTTCTATCTTGGGAGAAGAGGGGGTTTCCTATTGATATACCTGGCCCTAACTCTAAAACCCTCATCATTCTTGTGTCACAACTAAATTTAAATAAGAAATCCTCTTCACTTACAAGGGTCCTCTCAAGCCCCTTTTGAGCCATCTAAATTTAGTTTGGGCTTGTATTTGAGGAAAATATGGTCTTTTGTCAATAAAATATCTAATAAGAGTGGTTGACCACCTAATTGTATCGATTTTCAATATCTCAACTAGAGGAGAAATGAAAAAAAGTTATATTCTTGAAGTTTAAAGGATGAACCTGGATTTTTCAAGAGGAGAACGATCTTTTACGACTTAGTTCTATGATTTCTTAGGAGTTGATTAGCAACGGAAATTACCGACGGAATGTGTACAAATTCTGTCGGTAAACTTATTTAGCGACGGAATTTACTGACGGAAAAAAGCGTCGGAAATATGGCTATCGGTAATTTTATCGACGAAAATTTTTACATATCGTCGGTAACTTTACCGACGGTTATTTCATTCGGTCAGAAAATTTCTGTCAGAAAATTACCAACGGAAGTTTTTCCGTCGGTAATTACCTAAGGAATATTTTTCCGTCGGTAAATTTGCTAGAAATTATTTTTTAAAATTTTCCTGTAAAGTGTTCAGTTTACAGGAAAATTTCTTGTCCAAGACAT
>JANZLH020000115.1:2071170-2081549 GCA_026770325.2 Erythroxylum fimbriatum
TCATGACATTTCCCGGTATTTGTGCCTAAATGGGATTTTATTTTGGAAAATGTGGTTTATGGGCTTAAAAATTTATTCAAAGTGGATCATTATAGGTTTCACATTTTAAGGAAATTTTAGGAATTTTTCTGGAATTTTCCGGGAAAAATTTTCGGACCGAAAAAATCGCCAAGTGGCGAACCGGTTGACTTTCGGAACCGAAAAATGTCTGTCAAATAGTACTGGAATATGGGGCACGGTATTTTAGAATGGAAATTGGGACCCTAGACGATTTAATTTTTATTATGGATTATTTTCTCAAAGATTATTAATTAACTTTGTATTTTTCCAATTACATGACAAGTGTCTTGCGACACCTCTCACCTTCATTAAATGCTTGTGCCATTCTCGGTTCTTCTAAGTGAAAAGAAGGAAAAGATGACTTAATTGCTTAATTCCTCCCATCTAACCGAAACCTTCCTTTCCTCTTCTTCTTCTTGGTTTTCTCTTTCGTGGGTGGCCTCCTCCTTGTAAAATTGCTTCTCTCCTTCACCTAAAACCAAGGCTCTTCTTTGTTATTTGTTTGCTTTCCCTTGTGTGTTGACAAAGAAAAATATCATCCTTAAGCCTTGTGTAAGTGATGGTCGTAGGAATAGTTTGAAGTAATTGAAGAGTTAGAGTTGGAAGCTTTAAATAAGGTAAGAATGTAATTATGTTCTTTTCTTAGTAGTTTGATGCATTAAAATTGAGATTTATGATGTTTTAATTTTATGAAAACTATGGTTTGAGTTGTTGGGTATAAGGTTATGTTTGTGTATGACTTGATGAAGTTAGCATGAATTTGGTGTTTTTGACTTGGTTTTAGCTTGATTTTGGATAGATTTTAATGACTAATATGGAATGGGAATTTAGGAACCAAGTTGAGTTAAGTGCTGCCAAATTGTGACTGTTTGTCTAAGTGAAAGTATTGATCTAGTGGCTGATTTCTTCTCCAATTGGTATGCTTATTGAAGTATAATTGACATTGGAATGATAGGAATTGAATTGAGTATAAAAGCTGGAAATTTTCCTTTGTACATGGTTTAAGGTTTTTGCCATAACTAATTGTGTGGTCAAGCAATTGAGGTGAGGTTTGTCCTAAATGAAAATTGAGACATTTGGCTACATTTTATATGAAGGAAGTTCTGCCCAATTTTGATTAGAAGAGTGTTGAATTTTGCTTTGAAAATGAATGATAGAAACTGTGTGAACAGTATCCGAGATTGATGATCTGAAACTTTGATGCATTTTTCTAGATTGATGTAGGGTGAATTGGTGAAATTGGTCTTAATGAAAGTTGAAGAGGGTTCTGTCATCTTTTTATTGCCACTAAGTATGCAATTTTTCGATAAGTATGTTGGGAGTTATGACCTGTTGAATGTTGGTTGTTCATTGTGCATTATGTTGAAACCTAGCCCTAAATGTAGGTTTTGAGAGTATTGTGCTTGGAAGCTAAATTAGGGATTTTTGTGATTCGAATTGGTTCAAGTGATCTTCTGGAAAGTTGTAGAGGAAGAAAGTAGCTTGAAAATGAGATATAGCATGTTAATTTTGGATGTCAGAATTGGGAGCTATGAATTTTCAAAAACTGAACCTAAGTTAGGTCATTGACAAGTGATCAGGGCAGCCACTTGCATGACAGTTTTGAGTTAGTTAGTGATGGAATTTGTCTTTGAGCCCTTCATGAGAAGTGTAGTATTTTGTTTGATCTTTTCATGGGTATAAAGTATGCAATTTTTTGACATTGAAGCAAGGAGTTATGAGTTTTAGAAAATTGGTGTTCTGTTCAGGTTAAATGTAGAGCCAGCATCATTTATTGAATTTTTTGACCCATTGAGCAATTGAATTTGCTTACATGTTGTCATGAAAGTTGTAGGTCTTGTTCGTATATTCCATTTTGCAAAAGCTTGTAATTTTTAGCAAAGGACATGAGAAGTTAGGGATTTTGCAAAATGATGCTCTGTTTTGAGATATATTGGGAAAGCAGTGTCTTTGAGTGTATTTTTGACACCCTTAGGGGTGAAATTGATTTTTGTGTTCTACATGAAATTTGTAGAATTTTTCATGATCTTTCCAACGAGATATGGTTTGTAATTTTCTGAGTTGTGTGTAAAGAGATATGCAGGTTTGCATATTGGACAGAAAAAGAGGGAAAAAGAGAAAGAAGTGGGAGCAGATCCTCGCCCTCTCGAGAAGGCGAGATGGCTCGTCTCGTGGGAGCGATGCCTCGCCCCCGCGAGGCAGATAAGTTGATATATATATATATATATATTAATTGTTTGTTTTGATTTTTGTGTTCTTTTGGGAATAACGTTTCCGTTCGACGTCCGATTGACTTGATTCTTGAGGCATCGGATTCGTAAAATATTTAATTTCATTTTATGAGAAATTGAAAATTTTTGGACATGAAATTGACGTGGGTTCGGGTAATTTTTCTCTGATCACTATTTTATTTATTTTTGGACTTATCGAGGCCCGAATTGAGTAATTTCGGTGTCGTTAGATTTCTAATTTTTAGACGGATTTTTGTGATTAAAAATTGTGGATTAAGGCCGGGAATCTCATGAACATGCATTGTACACATTTCTAATTGTCACATGTGCATCATTAATTGGACAATTGACAATATTTATATTCTTTGATCATATAGAGGCACATTTGGAGCGTCGACCTACCGACGTGGCAGAGACTTCCCGGCATTAGCTCGGAAGTTATAGGTGAGTGACTGAGATGGATTTTCTCAATTATTATATGCTTACTGTGGAGATAATGGTGGGATTAGGGATTGCGTTTGATTCTTATTGGATTCCGGACAGATGGTCCGATGAATTGAGAGAACTGACATAGAAGTGTTCTTGATGTGATAACTGTGTGATAATTGTGGAATTGTTTCCTGTTACTGTAATCAATTGTTTTGCATCTAATGTGATACATTCACTGTTTGTAATATATGGACTGATAAATTGGACATATGCATTTCATACACAAATGCATGAACTGGTAATAACAGTTGTGACCAGAGTAGCCGTCAATATTGAAAAAGAGCTTTGAGCTCGAAAGGAGGTAGTGCATACCCAAAGGGCTCTCCTACTCCTAAGACGCGTCTACTGCCTATATGGGACTATTAGGGCACTCGGTCACAACACCGTAATAAAATAGAAAAGGGTCACATATGCATTGCATACACAATTGGTATCAGAGCCAGACCCGAACCAGTGTGCCAACGAGGACGCTAGGCCTCCTAGGGGGTGGATTGTGAGATCCCACATCGGTTGGGGAGGAGAACGAAGCATGCGTTATAAGGATGTGGATACCTCTCTCTTGCAAACGTGTTTTCCCTGCCCTAACGTACCGGATCCCATCAAAATTCCGAAGTTAAATGTGCTAGGGCCAGAGCAGTATCAGGATGGGTGACCTCCTGAGAAGTCCTGTGGAAAAACAGAACCTTGAGGCCTCGAGTTCGAATGGTGGTAGTGCATACCCAGAGGGCTCTCCTCCCACAGCGAACTCGAGAGGGTGTAGTGCATATCCTAAGGGCTCTCCTACCCCTTTACCAAAGAGGACAATATCTGCAAGCGGGTGGGTGCGAGCCTCGAGAGGCCGAGGCCCTGTGGACGCGAGGCCCTAGAGGCCGAGGTCCTACAGAGACGAAGGTGATTGAGGAAGAGAAAGAACAGTTCACCTTCTTAAAAGTAAATCTGTTGAATTCGATAAATGATTTAGGAAGTTTTATTATTTCCTATTTTATTAATAGTTTGTTACTTAAAAGGGAATTATTGAACTTACGTAGTTTTCTTGATTTAAGTAATTATATCCTTTTGATTATCTCAAAACATGTGGCTTATTGACAAGCTACTAAACTAATGTTGACCAAAATGGGTGGAAGCAAGCCACTCATAATTGATCGCGGCTGAGTTTTGAAAAATACAAAGTCAAGCTAATGACCATAGCTTAGCATGTCTGTAGTTAGATTGAAATTGTTATGTAGTTAGATTTATTTTAAATTCTAAAAATAAATTTTTAATGATTTGGAATGGTTTGGATTTCTAATTTTTTTATTCTTTTTGAAGCAATTATAAGATAGAGAAGCAAGCTCGGGGGTCAAGTGAATTCGGTTTCAATAACAAACTATTGAAAGAGATGGCACAAGAATGACAATGACAACACCGTGACATCAAAAGGATCTATAAATACTTCGTTGCTCAAGGCATTCAGATCCTATCTCTAACACCATTACCACCTTAATCACCGTAACAGGTTTCATGCTTTAACCTTTTTCTTCTTCTTTTTATTTTTCTTGTCATTTTTAGTTTCCTTTATGTGTTGTTGGTTCTCCTCACATTTAGGATAATGTGTTGTCCAAGTTTGGTGAGGTTTGTATTGTTATTGTCATCATGAGTGTGAATATAGCATATCATATTATTAGTTTTTGATTAGGTTGGCATGGTGCGAGCATCAGTGTGAATTGTGCGAATGTGTCAATGGCTATAACTTAATGGAAGTATTTTAGCTTCGAACATAGTCATTGAAGTTATAAAGGCATATTAGCTTGTGGAATTTGTGTTCTAAGTATCTTTGGTTAAATATACATGTTAATTAGGCATAATGTTAGTTTATTCACCTTAGGAAATTGTCATACACATTTATAATTATAAGTTAATTGAATAAATAGCATCATTAGTAATGTTTCATGAGGACGATTAGCTAAAAGAAATGAAGTAGGCTATATGAAATGTGAAAAACAAAATATGTATCTATAGTAAATAATTATTCCACTAGCCTTCGGGTTATGAATAGAGCTAGTAGTCAGTTGAGAATGTAATATAGCTGAGTAACTGAGGACTTTCAAGACAAAAAGTTTGTCTTTACACCAAAAGGCTGGAATGACATTCCAACTAAGCTAATTAATAAAGCATGATCTAGTTGAGTAATCAAGGGACATTCAAGACAAAATGTTTACCTTCGCGTTAAAAACTAGGTCAACGTTAAAGAAAATTAAAAACGAAAGTGTTGTTTCGATAAATAAATCCTATCGATATTTGAAAATAACAAGAATTTTCATAAAAATTACTTAATGATAGTTGTAATTTTGATTGACTAGTAATAATCAATGTGTCTATACAAGTGCTTTAGGTAAATGACTATGATGTTAATGTCTTGATTAGTATGTATATTCAATCCAAAGTGCTTAGCCATAAATTGCATATGTTAATATGTTGGAACAACTTGAATAATTGTTGTTTGACGTTAAATTGGTTTCGTGAAGCTAAATGCCATTATATCATTAGTACATGAGGTTAAATGAGTTTCGTGAAGTTAAATGTCATTGTATCATTAGTACATATGCATGAATGTATATGTTATTGTTTGGTGTGTTTGAGTTTGTTTGTTTGTTTTTTTTTTTTTTTTTTGCTTGAGGACAAGCAAAAGTTTAAATGTGAGAATGTTGATATTTGCAGTTTATATTATGTTTTGGTAGATGTTTTAGTGTGTTTATAGGTGTTGATTAGATGATTATTGCATGTTTAGGCTTAGAATTATGTTAATATGATTGTTTGTTTATGTTTTTAAGTGTTATGTTGTTTAGGGCATGATGTTGGACTTAATCTTGTGTCCTTGAGATATTTTGATATGTTTGTTAGTGAATGAAACTAGATAAATAAAGAATGAATACATGAGTGTGACGGTCATTACAAAAGGTTCTTCCCAGTGTCATGATCATGACACCCTATGTCACGATCTTAACAGAAGAAAATTTAATAGTGTCATGATCGTGACACCCTTTGTCATGGTCGTGATAGACAATTTCCAGACATGACCTATTTCATATATTTTGACATTTTGGGGCTATTTTTGGAACAAAATGACCTGAGTAAGCCCAAAAATTAACCCTAAGATATAAAAGAACAAAGGAGACCAAGACAAGCAGCCACCATCTTACCAAACTAGGATTAATCCAAGGAAGATTAAGAGGAGCATTAGTTGTCCATCATTTTGCAGATTTAGCTCCAAATCAAGTTCTTTCTTCTTTCCTTTGTTTATTTTCATTAAACTTGATATGTAAACTAGATTGGAAGATGTTATACACATTGATGATGCTTTAACATCATATTAGGATTTGTTCTTGACTCATTTTGTGACTTGATCATTTTTTATTTCAATGAAATGTTTTTGGTGGTGTCATATTTATGTTTGCCTATACTTTGACAATAAATCAAGAGAGTGAGTCGATAGTAATCCGATTAGGTTGGGTAACGAGAGTTAATAACCTAATAATTCACGCAAATATCAAATCAATAATCATACGAAGATAGATCATACGTGAGAACCTGATTATCCGATATATATTGCTTAAGAACTTGTTGAAAATGATATATTATTTTTGTTAATCGAGAGATTGCAAATCTGGAATTTCATAATCAATTAGGGATTATTAATTGGGGTTAAATGATTAGGGGTGTGTTTGGATAACAGCTGATCAGCCAAAATCAGATGTTTGACTAAGTCAAACAGCTAATAATGTGTTTGGTTAATTGGCTGATTGGGTTGAATCAACCAACCCAATCAGCCAAAATCAATAAGCTATTGTGTACCAGCGTTTGGGGTAATCAACTGATTACCCCAACCCAAAATGTCAAGATTGCCCTACCTCTCAAACGTCTCTCTCGTTTTCTCCAAAAGGGTCTCGTGTTTTCTCTCTACTCACCCGACGCTTTCTACACTAAATTCATTCAAAATAGAAGAGATATGATGGAAGCCTATCGTAAGATCCAGTTACTTGTGGAGTTTGGAAACATTTTTTGATGCTATCAAAAGGCAACTGTGGGAGGAGAAAACAACAAGCAAGCAGTCATGCAACGGTGAGATTTCGGAGGATTTTTCATCTGTTAAAGGTGGGTCAAAGCAAGGAGATAAAGAAAGGAGCGTCAAGAGGTTTGGAGAGCCATAAGCGCACTAGAATCAGAGCTGGTTTGTGACTAGTGGAGGAGAAATCATACTGGTTAGAGGTCTGTGAAGGGAGAAAATTCAATCAGTCTTATGAAAATTCAATCAGTTATGTTGGTTGCTTCTTGGACTATTTTTGCTATACGTAATCGTTTCATTTTATTCTCTTTTGGTTGTTCTAGAGTGTTCTCCTATTACAGTGTCATTTCGCTAGTTTAATGGATGATGTGTTTTTGTTTGCTATACTGCCATCTTGATCCTCCCATATGCTAACATGTTGTGTCTACATTGCTTATTTCTATTACCCATTTTAAATTAAGACACTAAATAATTTTAAATTAAGTAATAAATATCAATATTACGATGATAAAATAGTATTTATATATTTATTTTATTGAAATAGTCTAATTCAAATTAGTAAAACTAATTAAATAATAAATATCAATATTACTCATTATCACGATGATGATGATGATGATGATGATTATGATGATATTGATGATGATTATTATTATTTTATAAACTTAATTTTTGTAGAATTAAATATTTAAAATTTAAATTCATATAAAAATATTCAACGAAATACTAAGATATATAATATTGATAGTCTTATATATTTTTTAAAGTCATGTCCTTATAAGTCATTTTACACATAAACAGCTAATACTAAACATCTAATTTTGCCAAACATCTCTAACAAATAGCTAATGTAATCTGCTGGTCAAATCAGCTGAGAGAATCAGCTATCAGCTAACAGCTAATGCAATCATCTATTTGTCAAACAGGGCCTAAGGTGATGATTAATCAAAATTAAACTTAAAATAAATCAATATAATTGATTAACTAGAATGAAGATTAAAGTACTTGTAATTCGAATCCCTTAGGACTTCTCATACAATTAGGATTTCACCTATCATTTTAATATAGATTTTTATTTCATCATGGAAATTCCTCAATTATACTATTTTCTTTATATTATTAATAATTAACCCTAGGTTAATTAATTCAAATTCTTTCTAATTAAAACATTTAAAATTGCATTAATCGATTTATGAATTTTATTATTAGGTTTGACCCCGATCTAAAGGATTTATGTCAACCTATAGATTTATGTCAACCTATCTCTAAGTTTGCATGCAAATCCTTTTAGTTATACTATATCTATTTATACAAAGTATTTCTCAATCTTAATTGTATGAAATCACGCATGAATTAACATACTGGCAATAATAATTTATGAATATATAAAAACACATAATTGAATCTTAATGAAACTAAAAAAATAAATTAATAAAATTACTATAAGGTCCACCCCGAGGTTCATCTAATCCAAATACAAATAAGAGTTTTGTTCCTAATCACAGAAGAAATGAAATCAAACTAGAAGGAAAATAGAAAACTAAAAGTAACATGATGAAATTTCTTTGAAGCTTTATGAAATCCACTTTAGATTGATGAAAATTCACTCTAAATACGTCTCTTTTCTTTTTCTTTGTTATTTATATCATTCTAATTTGTCAAAATGTGTTTCCAAAGCCTCCTCACAAGTTTTCCTCTTAATTTTGCTATTTATAGTTTGAAAATTAGGTTTTTGGGTGTTACAGAGGCATCAACACGGGCGTGTTGGTGGTTCAAAACAAACACTTCCTTAAAATGTAAACAAGGGCATTAATACATACATGTTGGTATTTAACATAAGGGTAACATTGACTTTGTAACTCTTTAAAACTTTTAAACACCTTTCCTTATATAAAATATGGCTATGTTAAAGTACACGGGCATTAATGTGGTCATGTTAGTGCCTATATACTTTTCTAATAACTTCATAACTTAGTCAAGATAGCTCCAAATCACTTTCACGGGCATTAGCGTGGTCATTTTAGTGCCTATACTTTTCCAATATTTTCATAATTTAGTCAAGATAGCTCCAAATTACTTTCACGGGCATTAGCGTGGTTATGTTAGTGCCTATATAATTTTCCAATATCTTCATAACTCAAGATAGCTCTAAATCACTTTAAACTTGTTCCAATTTATTCCTTTTGCTCTAAATAAGTTAATTATAACCTAAAAACATATTATGAACAAATTAAGTACCAAAAACAACAAGAATACTTAGATAAACAAGTGAAATGTACTAAATATAAATATACAAATATCAACAATTAAGCACTTATCAAACTCCCCCACATCTAAGAATTTGTTTGTTCTCAAGCAAATTAATTTCATTACTCTCAACTTAATACGAAACAACTTTAAGAGAGCATTAAATACCTTAAAGATTTCGATCAAGATTCTCCATTATTCATTCAATTGCATAGTTTATTAAATTTTTAAGCTCTTATTTACTTCATCAAATTATAAATCAATCTAATTCACTCCACAATTCTTCAAATTCTAACTCAATTTACACCATTTCACTTAATAATAAAATGAACATACATGAAAAAAATTCTAAATCCTTTAAACATTTTATTACCTCTTATTAAAAAACTACTTAATTTAAACAACATAAGAGCATTTAAAAGTTTTTTTAAAAAGTCATATAGCCTTTTAACGTAAGAGTAAACACTTTATCATTAATACACCCTGTTACTTAATTAGGTCGCTATCTCAAATGCCTATTAGCATCACTCTTTAACTTCAAAATGGGTGTGTTCCTTTTTCTCCAAATAATTGTAACCTAAAAAACACAATATGAATGAATTCATTACCAATAAATAAAAACTCAATAAACAAGCAAAATGCACTAAATATAAAATTAAAAATATGAATATTTAAACACGTATCACTTGTGACTTGATCTAGTGTGGATTTAGTATATCTGCTTTGACTTCATGGATGTTATGTCTGATTACTGTATTTGTTTTGGTGTAATTAAAATCTATGTTTTTGTTGTCAAGGTCCACAAAATAAGGAAAAACTATAATTAAAACTCTATCTCGTGCATAAAAATGAAAGAGAAAGATCATAACGGAAAAAAGGAATATAATAAGGAAGCATTTTATTAAGATTAATATGATGATGAAGATTGAAGTTACTTTGATTTGAAATCAAAATGTAGATTAAGGATCTGTGGGAAGTAAGATCCATCTGTACTTAAGATGACTATTGCTAATTCTTTAATAACGTCCTTATTTAGTTCTTCCTATTCATCTTCCTCTCGCTCCTCTTTCTTCTCTTTTTGAGCAACAACTTCCATCTTTTCTTTAACCTCTAGCTCTTTTCCACTCATCATAGCTATCGTATTTGAAGTGAATCACACGTAAGTACAATGATAATCAACACACAAGAAGGGGGTTGAATTGTGTTAACTTTTTTGTTAAACCCTTCTTCTTAAAAAAAAACTTGTTCCAATTCAGAGTTATGAAACCTTTTGTTTTGCGTATGTAAAACTTCACAATCACAGAAATATA